>CAKNYM010052674.1:0-133177 GCA_932195095.1 Andricus curvator
TCGGCAAACAAAATAAGGGCAATCAACACCTATGCCATCCCTGTCCTCACGTACACCTTTGGGCTCAATAAATTGTCTAACACCAACCTTCAAAGTTTAAACAGAACAATGCGCGTAGAAGTGGCGGAGCACCTAATGCATCACTGATGATAAAAAACCGCGTTCACCCGAGAATAAGTTAAAAAATTATATATATAATAATAACGTAAGGGAGACACTCACGATTTCCATAATTTCCATGGCTGCTACTTGCTTGGAAGCCTAATGCTGTAAAAATAAAATAAAAATGTATCAAAATTAATGCGACAGCAATTTGGCATATTGGTTGTGAAACATGCTCATTGATTAAACAGATTGGGGTCCGTGCATCAATTGTGTGAAGTCTTTGAGTGGTAGGGGTGGGGCAACAACGATTTAAAAGAAATAGTATATATGTTACTATGATACCTTTTCAGAACCATTTCTTACGTAAGATATTTTGAAGTAAACAGCTGTTTCGAAGCACAGTATATATTGGAAGCATCAAAAATTACGTAACGCGCTTGTCTACAATTTTCCATCCCCGCACGCAGATTAAAGATACTGTGATATTTGCTTTCGGTTAGGAGTTAAACTAATTTGTTAGAAATTAATTTTTTCAGTTGGAGATTCACCATCTCAGTTAATAAAATAATTTTTTCAACTGACAGTTCAACTGTTTCGTTTTTGGTTTAAAATGCATCATCTCTTTTTGTGGAAAAGTAATCCTCTTGATGGAAAATTTCACTATTAGCTTAAGAATTTAACTATATTTTGTTTTGAAATAATTGTTTGAAAATGAAAATGTTCTTTTTGCTCTTCCTCTTGCATGCACTTCATCTGGAATTTTTCCCTTTAATTGCCATCATTATCCCCACAACATATTTTTTTTCGTTAGAATCGGTTAAGCCGTCTTCCAGAAAAATTCATGTTTCCCTTTTTGTATTTACGACTATAACTTCTCAAAAATGATTTCGTAGAGCTGATACTTTGCCTGAAATGTACGCCCAAATCGAGTTGGGGCACTTTCCTTGTGCTCATTCGGCTACAGCATTTTCCAAACGGAAATTTCACTGTTCGATTTTTGGATGAAAACTGATCTTTTTTATTTTAAAAAGTCAACTATTCGGTTGACAAATGTTAGGTTGAGAATTAATCTTCTTTTAGTTGACGATACAACTATTTTCCTAGAAATTCAGGACTTTTGGTTAAATTCGACTGTTTTTGATTTAAAATTAAAAATTTTTCTTTGTCAAATCAAATAAATTTTTACATTTTTTTGTCAAGAATCCATCTTTTTTGGTTGAAAATTCAACTTTTTTGGTTAAAAATTCAACAACTTGGTTGAAAGTTTAACTTTTTTGTCAATTCATAAGAAACAGTAAGATTTTACCAAATCCCTAAACCATCCCACATCACAAATTGTTATAGACGGTATTTTTAAAATTTTCCTGAAATATTGAACAGTAGCCCATTGTATAACATTTTTTTATCAGATCTCTCTCTCTCTTACTTTGTCATATTTTTTATTTTCTTATATCCTCTTGGTATTGACCTTTCGATTTTTTAAACTCACTATTCCTTTCTATAAATATTTCTAATTATTTAAAAATTGTAATTCTGATTGTATTATTATTGTATTGTTTTTATTCTTTATTTGTATTCTTATAAAATACTTGAAAAGGTATTTTCTAAAAAAAGCTGATCGCCTTAGTTGAAACATTGACCAATCCGCGTGGCTCGCGTTCCCTCTTTTAGCTAGCATGGAGACATTTAAGCAGTGTTTCTGACGGCGCGGTGTACATTCTAGATATTCCGTGATATTCGATTTTCAGCCTTCTCAAAATGCTCCAATCAGTCGGTCGATGTAGACATTGAATAAAATTGCGTGGTTCAGTTAAATATGTGGCTAAGTTCATTTGGTGTAAACGAAGAAAGATTGTTTGCAGATTCAAGCTACCTTTTAGATAATTCGGATGTTATAATCGAACTATATGACTTACATCTAAAAAACTCGACGAAACTAGGATAAGAAATTCGGGTTACGCTACACGCTATCGGCTGCTTGACAGGTGGGAGAATCCTGCAGATTACTTAAAGTGGGAATTATCAATGCGTGTAACCAGACTGTAACAGATTGCACAGCTGAGGCTTTCGAACGCGAGCTTTCTTCGTTTTGGTATTAATAGGGAATGTTATGTAATTGATCCTTCCGAAGCCTGTACAATCTGTAATCTACATGCGCATGAGACCCCGGAACATATAATATTCGTATATCCGATTTATGCCGATTTAAGGAAATATTATGGGATCCCTCAACTGAGAACTTATGGCTCTGATAACCCAGGTCCAGTAACGACGGCGAATTTTATCAATAGTTTTACCCGGAATATTATTTACAATGCTTTTAATTTTTTATCAGAAGTTTTCAAACTGAGGTCCTTTGTTATCAACGAATAACTATTAAGTAATTGAGCTATTCTAGCGAAAATTTCAACTATGCATATATATTTATTTATCTCCATGTATCTTATAAGGTAGACTGCATCGCTTCTTACTGGCATATTTCTTTTTATAGGCCCATCCGGTGGTAATATGTGTACTTATAACTAAATCATATGTCGAGTTCCCCTTGCTATATATACATTCTATATTTTAAAAGCAATAAAATAATAATAATTATTATTGGCACTCATTCAACAATTAGATGGGTAGTGAAACAATTCAAACCATTCAAAGCTGTTGGAGATAATAAAATATTCCCTATAATAATTCAAAAAAGATTTCAGTCATTGTTAGGTCCATTGCGTAGTATTTTTCGGGCATGCTTAGAAATCATATACACCACTGAAGCATGTAGGTAGCTTAAGGCAACCTTCATTCCAAAGCCGGGTGAGGACACCTACTACGAGGCTACTATGAGGATCAGCTTGACCTTGTGCATGTTGAATACATTTAAAAAAATTAATAGACCTTTACTTAAAAGAGAAAATCCTGACAGAAGAGCCTCTCTACAGGAATCCATTTGTCTTTCAAAAAGTAATTTAGTGACAACCTAATTGAATCCATGCACGGTTCTGCTGAAACAAACGGAGTTAGTGAAATGATGAACAAGTGGATGCACTCCATGGTAGGAGTTCTCCGCCCAGCATTCGCTTGTCATTGTTGACCTGCTTCATGTTTTAAACGAATCGGTTTTTTACACTCAAGCCTTTGTTAAAGACCTGGCACCTTATTGAAAATCATGCAGTCAGCGCTCAACATAGTAGTACAGTGGTACAGGGACCGTTGTTTATCTGATAACCCGGACAAGATGTAATTCATGCATTTTGTCAGAAGAAGAAAGCTTCCTGACCTCAAAAATCTTAAGCTCTACTGTATGAAAGAAAATTTTGAAAATCAGCGAAGTATTCAGGAGTAATTTTTCACCCTCAATTAGCCTGGAAAATCCATGTTCACGCAATGGTAAATGAACCTAAGATTGGTTTTTGGGCCTGTCAAATCAGAAGCGTAATAGCATATGCATTAACGATCTGGCTACCGAGGATCAAAACAACCAGTACTACTAAACAAATGAAAATCCATTAATGGGCTTTCTGCTTAACGATCGGTGGTGCTATGAAAACAACATCAACAGCAACTCTTGAGGTGACTCTGGATATCCTGCTGCACATTAGGGCAATTTGGCAAGAACAGCGTCAAAAATGTGTAACCGCGTTAAATGATAATTAAAAATAAGAAAGCTTGTTATACCGAAGGTATAGGTATCGCTGCATACAAATCTGCAGCCGCAATTTTGAAATTCAAATTTTGAATAATGTAAATTGTTTTATTTTATGTCTATGAAATTGGTGATGATGAATCCAAGGCTTATCTAATATCACAAACCAAAAACTTGGAAAATGTATGAACTTTCATAAAATTTTTTACCTTTGAATTGTTTGGGGCTATGATTCTGAATCTTAGGCCCGCTTTTCATAATTTGAAATGGCTGATCCAGATAGTTCACAAACCACTTGAAAAAATTATAAAAAGCTGCAAAAATCAGTATTTTCGAACTTTTTGCGCCTCTAATTCCGCATGTCTGATTCCGCATAATCCTACATTTTCGCTCATTACGAATCTTTAGTCAGATTTTCAGAATTCATAACGCCTGATGACAAACTGCAGACTAAAAGTTGTAAAGGCTCATAAATGTTCATTATAAAGTTCTTTAACTTATTTCAAATAAAAATTATAATCAAAATAAGATTCGCAATCAGCGTCTGGAAAAAAACGTTGTACTTCATTCGTCCGCCATATTTGAGCTGCCAATATCAAATTATGAAAATATATCCTAAGATTCGGATTCACAGTTCCAAACAATCCCGAGGTATGGATTTTTAAAAACAATCATGAATTTTGTATGCTTTTCTGAAATATTGGATTGGCCATTTTGAATTATGAAAATCTGTCCTAAGATTCCAAATCAGAGCTCCAAACAATGAACACCGAAAAGAAAAAAAACTGGTGAGTAATTTTCAGAAACATTTATCAATTTTCTATGTTTTTCGTCCGTCATATTGGATCGGCCATTTTGATTTTTGAAAATCTGACCTAAAATTGAGAATCAGCGTCCAAGAAAAATCCTCTATGTACTGATTTTCACAAACGTTTCTGAATTTCTCAAGTTGTTCATCCTTCATTTTGGATCAGCTATTTGAAATGTTTCAAATCTGTCTAAAGATTTGTAATCAGCGACCCAGAAAAAATCTGGATACCTATTTTCACAAACATCTTTGAATTTTCCAAGTTTTTCGTCCGCCATATTGAATCAGCCATTCTGAACTTATTAGATCACTTGATTGCATAAAAAAATGCGTCCGTGACTTATAATATATACCGGAACAGCCCCGTGCAGAATATTAGGAAATTAATAAAAATCCAAAAATAAAAAATACCTTCAACATATTGGGCTGTAACCATCTGAAGACTGAGAAAATAATTAATAATAATAATAACACTACCGAAGGTCTTCTCGCGTTGCTGTCGCGGTAGGGCTTGAGTTTCGTCTAATGAATTTGACGGGTTTGTTGGCTGTAGCATTGCCACTGACAGGGTTTCCCATGCCTGACGTGCAGGGAACGAAGAGGAAAGGGCCTAAGAGGATCACCAAAAACCCATAAATCAATGGAGAAGTTGCGTAACCTGTATAGACGTTGGTCGCTTCCCGATGATCGTCAAGGTGCCCCTGGTGCCACCGCTGGGGGTAGTATCATGCAAGCTGATTCATGGAGGTGAGCGATGGAATGGGCAGGTAGATCTCACGGGGATACCCGAAAGGGCTACTATCCAGCCAGAACATCGGCAACAAGTGTTAAGCGGCAGAACATCAGGTTGAGCCTGCGTTGGATGTAACTTACTAACTTTTCAAACCCATCATGATGAGTACTTGATGCGCTGCTAATTTGAATAGGAGATGGAAGCGACCACAAGTTTTCCTGGCGGCATGGGCTTTCGAGAAAACTTTGTAGTCAATTTCCCGAAAATAATGGCCCGGGAAGAACCCGTGACTGGCGAACAACAGCGTCTCTTCGTGAATCTTCATCCCGAGCTGGCCTATGGAGAGACGGAACAACAACTTGCTGATTAATTATGATCCATTAGGCGGCGCCATCGTACATCCGAGGTTGAAATAATTATCATTAAAAAATAGGGATGATCTTGCGTTATGACCTTGTGCCATCGAGGCAATGGCTGAGGGCAAGTCATATGAATACCTGGGTATTCTCGAATCTAAGGGTATTCCGCATACGATAGTTAAGTAAAGCCGAACGACTTCCTTCACTACAAGACTCAAATTGATTCTGAAGAATTCTCTGAACTCGGCAAACAGAATAAGGGCAATCAACACCTATGACATCCCTGTCCTCACGTACACCTTTGGGCTCAATAAATGGTCTAACATGGACCTTCAAAGGTTAAACAGAAAAATGCGCGTAGAAGTGGCGAAGCACCGAATGCATCACTAAAAACCGAGTTCACCCGAGAATAAGTTAAAAAATTATACATATGATAATAACGTAAGGAATACACTCACCATTTCCATAATTTCCATGGCTGCTACCTCCTGGGTAGGCTAATGCTGTAAAAATAAAATAAAAATGTATCAAAATTAATGGGATAGCAATTTGGCATATTGGTTGTGAAACATGCTCATTGATTAAACAGATTGGGGGCCGTGCATCAATCGTGCGAAGTCTTTGAGTGGGAGGGGTGGGGCAACAACGATTTAAGAAAAAAGATAGTAGATATGTTACTATGATACGTTTTTAAAACCATTTGTTAGGTAAGATATTTTGAAGTAAACAGCTGTTTCGAAGCATAGAATATATTGGAAGCAAGAAAAATTACGTAACACGCTTGTCTAAAATTTTCCATCCCCGCACGCAGACCAAAGATACCGTGATACTTGCTTCCGGTTAGAAGTTAAACTAATTTGTTAAAAATTAATTTTTTCAGTTGGAGATTCACCATCTCAGTTAATAAAATAATTTTTCCAACTGACAGCTCAACTGTTTCATTTTTGTTAAAAATGTATCATCTCTTTTTGTGGAAAAGTAATCCTCTTGATTGAAAATTTCACTATTGGCTTAAGAATTTAACAATATTGTAGCAAAATCGTGTTTCAAATTTAGAATTAAGGCTCCAGCAGAATATGCATGGGAAAATTTCTTGATCTCGTATAGGGCTTCTTTTTCAATGTTGAGCGTCTACCAATGTAATAATAATAATAATTTACGCGAAGTATCCCCACAACATTTTTTTTTCGTTAGAATTGGTTGAGCGGTTTTCCAGAAAAATTCTTGTTTTCATTTTTGTATTTACGACTATAACTTCTCAAAAATAATTTCTTAGAGCTGATATTTTGCCTAACATGTAAACCCAAATCGAGTTGGGGCACTTTCCTCGTGCTCATTCGGCTACAGCATTTTCCAAATGGAAATTTCTCTGTGCGATTTTTTGATGAAAACTGATCTTTTTTATTTTAAAAAGTCAACTATACAATTGACAAATTTTAGACTGAGAATTAATCTTCTTTTGGTTGACGATACAACTATTTTCCTACAAATTCATGTTTTTTGGTTAAATTCAACTGTTTTTGATTTAAAATATAAAAATTTTCTTTGTCAAATCAAATAAATTTTTACATTTTTGTCAAGAATTCATCTTTTTGGTTGAAAATTCAACGTTTTTGGTTAAAAATTCAACTACTTGGTTGAAAGTTTAACTTTTTTGTCAATTCATGAGAGACAGTAAGAATTTACCAAATCCCTAAACCATCCCACAGCACCAATTGTTATAGCCGGTCGGGTCAGATATGCGGTTTGGTATGCTAAAACTTTTTCGAATACGCCTTTGTCACATTTCTGTATTTTTAAAATTCTCCTGAAATATTGAACAGTAGCCCATTGTATAACGTTTCTTTATCAGATCTCTCTCTCTCTCTTTGTCATATTTTTTATTTGCTTATATCCTCTTGCTATTTACCTTTCGATTTTTTAAACTCACTATTCCTTTTTATAAATATTTCTAATTATTTAAAAATTTTAATTATGATTGTATTATTATTGTATTGTTTTTATTTGTTTATTTGTATATTATTTTATTGTATATTGTATTGTTTTCTATTGTTGTATTGTATTGTATTGTATTGTCGTATTATTATTATTTATTCTTCGAAAATACTTGAAAAGGTATTTTCTAAAAAAAGATGATCGCCTTAGTTGAAACATTGACCAATCCGCGCGGCTCGGGTTCCCTCTCTTAGCTCGTCATGGAGACATTCAAGCAGTGTTTCTGACGGCGCGGTGTACATTCTAGATATTTCGTGATATTCGATTTTCAGCCTTCTCATAATGCTCCTGTCTTCCGCTCTTTGAAAAACGCGACTGCGATTTAGAAACTTCATCTAGCTGGTCGACGTCGGATTGATCTTCGAGCGCGTTAAGGCTTCTGTGTATTTTCTGCTCCATTATATACGAGTATAGTATGTATACCATTAAGCCATTTCCCTTTCAGGGTAGGCGTGACACTACCCGATTCGAGTAGTGTTTCTAGGTTAGTTTCTTGTAGTAAATAACTACAAGTGTCGGCTCACCACACCCACGATGTGCCAACAGCACTCAGTTTTCTCGAATGGTCACCCATCCAAGCACTAACCGCGCCCAACGCTGCTTAACTTCAGTGATCTGACGAGAACTGGTTTTTTCAGCGTGGTATGGCTGTTGATTATTTTATCCAAAATTCTATCAAAAACATTAAATAGAGTTCCTAGTTTCGTTTTGTACTCATCATTAAACTCCATGAATTTCTTCCCCGAAATATTTCGTGCCGGATTATTACGTACAGGAGTATTTTTGACAATAGCGAAAGCGTTCTGCTAAACCTAACAATTCATCTCTGCGGAAGTTGACATTTACGTTCCAACACTATCATCTCCGCCCGATACCAACTTGCCAGCCCCTAAGTAACTTTTCGAGGACGATTCACTGCTGATCGGGGCGGTAAGTTTGCAAAAACAAGGCTGATAAAATTAGTGGTCCAATTTTGGGGCTCATAAATTTATTGTTCAAGGATCTTTTTTTTTTAAAGTCGTATCTACGACCTAAGTAGCTTACTTCGCTCGGCTACCCAAACTACTAGCGGTTGCGGAAGACCGTTTCCACAACCAGACCCTGTTGCTGGGAGCAACCAAGAAAACCAGGTGGTGCCCAACGAAAATGACGTGGGTATCATTGCACGCAATGAGACTCCAAAGCTGCTACAAAATAAGGGGGGGGGTAATTCCTCAGAGCGTCCCAGGGTCTGAAAATGTCTCGGTTCCTGCAAATTCTGCGGTTCTGCGGAATTCTGCAGCCTTGCAAAATCCGATGGTCCTTCAAAACACTGCCACCTTACAGAAACCTTCATGAACACAAAACACTGCAGTTCCACAGAATTCTTTGGTTTTTCAAAATCTTGCACCCCTGCAGCCTAATTTTATCCGAATAAACTCCACAATTTTTGATATTCTGATCGATTCAACAGAGCGCATTTTTTAGACCTCGAATCACAAGTACCCAAATTCATTTGTCGCTGAATGTCGGGAATATTTCTCTCTAGCCGCGATCGAATCAACGCAGTGGTCGTAATTGATTAGCAAGTCTTTCAAAGATACAGCTTCAGGTATATAAAAAACTCAACCTTCCCACGACAAAATTCAGGTAAATACTAACCCAACGTTTTGCAGGTCATTGCGGATAAATTAGAGGAAAAGAAGCCACTTGAGGATTAAAGACTGTACATCAGGCTCTTCAGCTTCACATCTCCCTTTAAAATAGAATTGCTGCACGCAGAAATATTTTCATCGAGAGGGCCCTGTATATGGCTTTCCGTATAAAAATTACCGTCAGAAAAACTGGCGAGGTCGGGCAGCCGAAGCAAACATTTCCTCTTCCCCCAGTGTACAGAGCTCACTGAGGATTCGCGAATTTATAAATAACCGCGAATTCATAGCTGAAATCTTAGCCTTAGCGGACGACAATTTCGTCAGATGCTCACACCTTTTATTCATGAACAATTGTAAAATGCGATTTTTTACGTTAGCCCGAAAGTTACCAAGGGTCAACATCGTATATAATTGGGTCATGTATCAATTTTAAACGAAACTTCTGAATCTTATCCTGAGCTGAAATTCGAATTGTATTACTATCTGAATATTAAGAGGGTTTCTGGCACATAGTTTGCACTCACGCGTGTCACTGCTAATTATAACAAATCATGACCATCGAACACGTGATTTATCTCTCTGATCCCCACTCCTTCCGTGAGGCTCCACATCGTTATTCAAACGATATGGGGTAGTAGATAAGCGAGCAAGTACGCGAGATGATAAGGAAAGATATCGTCGAACCTACAACATTCACATTTAGTTTAGCAGTTTTCATCGGGCAAGGGCCCGGGAAGAACCCGTCAGTGGCAAACAACATCGTGTTTTCGTGGGTCTGCATCCCGAGCTGGCCCATAGAGTGACGGAACAATAAGCTGATTAATTATGATCAATTAGGCGTCGCCACTTTACATCCTAGGTTGAAATAAGTATCATTAAAAAACATGGATGATCTTTAGTCATGACCTTGTGCCATCGAGGCAATGGCTGAGAGTAAATCATATTAATACCTGGGTATCCTCGAATCTAGGGGTATTCAGCAAACGATAGTTAAGTAAAGCCGAACCACTGCCTTTACTACAAGACTCAAATTGATTCTGAAGAGTTCTCTGAACTCAGCAAACAAAAACAGGGCAATCAACACCTATGTCATCCGTGTCCTCACGTACACATTTGGGCTCATTAAATTTTCTATCGCCTTCCTTGAAAGGTTAAACAGAACCATCCGCGTAGAAGTGACGAAGCACCGAATGCACCACTCATGATGAAAAACCGGGTTCACCCGAGAATAAGTTTGAAAAATATACATATAATAATGACAACGTAAGGAATACACTTACGCTGTTGATAATATCCATGGCTGCCACCTGCATGAAAGTCTGATACTGTAAAAATACAATAAAAATGTATCAAAATTAATGAGACAGCAATTTGGCATATTGGTTGTGAAACATGCTAATTGATTAAGCAGATTGGCGCTTATGCATAAATTGTGTGAAGTCTTCGAGGGTTGGGGGGGGGGGTGTAACAACGATTAAAAAAATATATTGTATACGGTGCTATGATATGTATTTAGAACCATTTCTTGTGTAAGATGTTTTGAAGTAAATAGCTGTTTGGAAGTACAATATAGTGCTTACTGTCGTACCTAGTGCATTGCATGTAAAGAATGTATGCTACTTTGTGAATAATTGTAACGGTATTACTTTTAAGTTGAAAATTCATGCATTATGATGAAAATTCATTTATTTTTGTGGAAAATTAATCTGCTTGATTGAAAATTTCACTATTAGCTCAAGAATTTAACTATATTGTAAAATAAAATCGTTTTTAAAATTTTAATTAAGGCTCCTGCCGAATATGCATGGGAAAATTTCTTCAACTCGTATAGGGCTTATTTTTCAAGGGTGAGCGTCTAATAATGTAATAATAATAATTTACGCGAAGTATTAGCGAAAAAATATGGTCAAAAAAATGTTTGAAAATAAAAATGTTTTTTTTTGCCCTTCCTCTTTCACGCATTTTATTTGGAATTTTTTCCTTGATTGCCTTCACTATCCCCACAACATTTTTTTTCGTTAAAATTGGTTAAGCCGTTTTCCAGAAAAATTCATGTTTCGATTTTTGTGTTTTCGACTATAACTTCTAAAAAATCATTTCTCAGAACTGATACTTTGCAGAAATTAGTTTTACATTAGTAGACACTTAACCCTGAAATATAAACTCAATTCGAGTTGGGTTTATGTTTTTTATTTTAAAAAGTTAACTATTCAGTTGAAAATTGATGTACTTTCTTTGGCACTCGTCCTTATTAGTATAAAATTAATCTTTTCACGTTAGCCCGAAAGTTACCAAGGTTCAACATCGTATATAATTGGGACATGTATCAGCTTCGAACAAACCTACTGAATCTCAACCCGTGCTGAAATTCGAGAGTGAATTACTTTCAGAATATTAGGAGGGTTTCCGCCCCATAGTTTACACTCACGCGTATCATTGCTAATTATAACAGATCATGACCATCAAAAACGTGATTTATCTCTCTGATCCTCGCTCCTTCCGTGAGGCTCCACGTCGTTATTCAGACGAGATGGGGTAGTACATAAACGAGCAAGTACAAGAGATGTTAACGAACAATATCGTCGAACCTAAAACATTCACGTTCAGTTTAGCAGTTTTCATCGGTCGAAAAAATATTGCGACTATCATTTTAAGTTGACCATCGGCGCTTGAATGATCCAACGGTCGATGCTCCCCAATGCATGCATTTGTATCCATGAGACATTGGAAGATATGGTTACCGCAAGGGTCTTCTTCAACTTCGACTTGAAAAGCGGATATTAGCAAATACCGTTATTTGCATATTCGCGATTATACTCCGCGGTTTCAACTCCTGAAGGGGCGGTCAACTTTAGTTTCGCTTGAGGCCTTTTGGACTAAAGAATGCTCCAAGAACATTTTAAAATCGTATGCGGCCAAAGATATGGGAGCGGTTCTTATGCAAGAAAGACCTGGTGCAACAATATACAAACAAATAAGGTGACAAAATTGGCCATTTCAACGTTGGGAATTTTTATGTCATGGAAAAATACACTTTTTCTTAAGTCTTCAAAGAGACTGTTTTCGCTAAACAAAATAATCTCTAGATCTCACGGGACGCCATCCGTCTCCATGAACTTCGTGAGCGCAGCCCCACTACTGACAAGGATCAGGTTTTCGTATAAAGGTTCTTATAACGCTCCACGTTCGTTTTATTTGAGAACACCACCACGTACCACTCTACGGATACCCTGGCACTGAAGAAAACCATCTTCTACATCCGTCATTTTTTCTTCTGGCCCAATATGATTTGTGAAATTTGACGATATATCACAAGATATACCTTGGCATATGTTTCGAACCGATACATGGACAGCAATCACCTGCGCTTCGACCTGGCACTGCCTCGTACAAGCCAAGGCAACACTTACATTATTGGAGTGAAGGAAATTTCAACTCGGTGGCGAAAGCTTTCTGACTTCATGTCTGGGATGCTATGATATATGGGCCGAGGCCAGCGACGTTGGGGTAGCGAGCTTTGGATAACGCTAGTGTACCACTCGCCCAAGAATCCAACTAAGCGGCATAACCCGAAGATAAAAAAGAACTTCAGATCCCGCCTCTACAACAAAAGCCAAAGCAATTGGGATAGACATGCTCCTGATCTCTTGTTCTCTCAATCAGGAATCACCGAGAAGCATTGTGGAATCACTCCGAGCTACCTGCTTCTCAGAAGAACCATTGATCAACCAGAAGAATTTAGCTTTCTAAAGAGTTTCCGCTTGAGCAATACTCGGGTAAAAATTATAGGTATGGGAGTGATCAATCATTGTCTTTCTGAAGTATAAAACATGTGTAGCAAATGAGACAATCCCTTACTTGAAGTATATTGATGTAGGATACGTAAAGTATAGCCAGATATAGCTGAAGGATATCTGATGTATAGCTCAAGTCTAGATGAAGTATGGGATATACCTTATCTATACGTATGTAAGTATAGTTAAAGTATATTCCATAATTCATCTATACTTAAGTATGGTTAAACAATCGGGAACAGGACGGCACTCATTTTTTTTGAAGATAACCTAGCAACGGAATAAAAATAATGCATCATGAATGATAGCTCGTCTGATAATAAAAGAAGTTCGCGATTCAGAATAATTGATTACCAACCAGTCATAAAAATCACAACCGAAATCCGACCGTTCGTTCCAGAAAGATCATACGTTCAGCCCAAACAGGTTTCCGACGTGACAAATTCGGGCATCACTCCCCATAGGGAAAAATATATATAGTAGCCTGGAAAAAGTGGACAGGTCTCCCCATATAGTGGAAGCTTTGGGATACCACTACCCACAATAAAAAATGTGTGTCTCGCGACGGACGGTAAAAGTGAAACTTTGAAAGAATGTTCAAGTGGAATGAATTTGTGAAACTCAGGGAATTCGCGAAATTAAGGGAATTCACAGAATTCATGGAATTCATGGAACTCACGTAATTTAAGGAGTTCATGAGATTTACTGAATTCATGAAACTCAACGAATTCATTCAATTCTGCGATTCAAAGAAATTCTATAAATCCCTTGCATTCCTCGAATTCCATAAATAACGGGAATCCATGAATAACGTGAATTTCATGAATTCCGTAAATATCATGAATTTCGTGAATTGCGTAAGTAAGTAAGTATACCATTAAGCCATTTCCCTTTCAGGGTAGGCGTGACACTACCCGATTCGGGTAGTGTTTCTAGGTGGATAGTTTCTTGTAGTAAATAACTACTACAAGTCTGAATTCCTTGAATTTCATGAATTCCATGAATTCCATCAATTCCTTGAATTCTATGAATTCCTTGAATACCATGAATTCCCTGAATTTCATGAATTACTTGATTTCCATGAATTCCTTGTAATTAATGAATTCCATGAATTCCTTGAATTTCTGAACACCACGAATTTCCTGAATTCCATGAATTCCGTGAAATTCATGAATTTCATGATTTCTATGAATTCCGTTTATTCAGTATATTCCATGAATTCCGTGAATTCAGTGATTCGAAATAAACCGAAACAATCCAAAGCAAGTTTTCAATCCTTTTCAACGCTTCTCAATCCGTATCTAAACCGCAAATTAAATCCCAATCTCAATACATGTATAAACCCCAAATTCCATCCGAATGGATCCGAAATGTATAAATTTCCTAAATAATAATACTATTTGTTGTTTATGATTATTTGTCAAATTTTCGCGTATTCTTCACAGTTTTCGAGATAATTAAAAATTATGATTTCTTTCTTTTGAGCATTTTTTTATTTGAGTAGTATGTAGTGGCCGTGGACTGCCCCGTGTATAAAACCCTGAAAACTTTGTCAGTTTTGCGTGTTTAACTGTTGCGAGATTATTCAACATTTTTTTGAATAATTTTGAAAGTACTTTTACTGGGTTTATCCATGGTGGCCAAAGACCATCAGCCTTTAGAAAACCCGACATTCTTTCAGTTTTCGCGTATCTCATTGCTTTCGAGACAACTCAAAATTTTTATTTTGGAAATATTTCTACTGAGCTGATTCGGCGAGCCCGAGGACCATCCCAGTCTGGAATACCACGAAAATTTAGTCAGTTTTTGCATATCTTTACTTCACTCTTCTTTACTATGTTAGTTCAGGGTGGTCGAGGATCTTCATCATACCGTGAAAATTTTGTCAGTCTTTGCGTAACTCTCACCATTTTCGAGATAAATCAAAATTAGAACTTTATTTTCAAATTTTTAAATCCTTCTATTGGGTTAGTTTTAAATTGTCGAAAACAATCCTGCTCTGCAAACCCCTGGAGATTTAATGAGATTTCACGTTTTTATGACTGTTTTCGAGATAATTAACAATTTGTTTTTTTCTAATTGTTCAAATATTTTAATTGGTTTATGTTAGGGTAGACAAGGTCCATCCCTCTGTAAAAAACTGAAAATATTGTTAGTTTGCGCGTATCTCTCACCGTGTTCAAGATAACACCAAATTTTTATTTATTTTCTTTTTCAATCTTCTTCTCGGGTGAACCCGGTTTTTCATCATAGCCACGGAATAAGTCAAGTGACTGATGAGATGAGGATGTTATAAATTAATATAATACGATGTCTGAAATCTTCTGCGATGATGTTGTAGGTACAAAATTAAGAACATAGTGTAGTTTGGAGTTCGTATTCTACCGCTGTTATCCATACACAGCGGCCGTGAGCGTTGGAGGCGACAACAGTCGCCCCTGGATGCTTTCTTAGAGCTACCATTATTATTATTTTTTTTTAATTCATAAATTATTTCTATTGGGTTAGTTCGAATTGGATAAAAACCAATCCCTTCTGTAAAATCTTTGAAATTTTGTGCGTTTTCACGTATCCGTTACCGTTTGAGAGATAATTCAAAATTCCGGATTTTTTGTTATAATTTTGAACGCTTGTTTGCTGGTTTATTATTTTTTTTTATAATTCATAAAATCTACCTATTGGGTTACTTCCAATTGGTAAAAAACAACCCCCTTTTGTAAAATCTTAAAAATATTGTCAGTTTTCACGTATCTGTGACACTAGGGTGGTTCTTATTTATACTTGGTGGATTTCTTTTTCGAATTTTTGTGATCTCACCCCTCCCCCCACACTTTTGTTCAAATGCAAAAAAAAAAAATCTCCTCCAAGTTTTAGTAAAAACGGTTAATATTTAGGGGTGGTGTAAAGACCACGAAGTTTCGCATTGATTTAACATGGGAAAAAGTCAACTCTTTGTAAATCTAATATTTAAACCCGATAATCCCTGGTGGAAAAATCTTCCTGTATTTTTGCCGCGGCCTCTCTGCAATCACGGTTGCAGATAAATGCAGATAAATTTTCCTTCCTGTATCTGTATTTGCGTGAAAATTTGTAAGTAGGGGAAAATTATTTGCAGCGAAATGCAGAGAATCTCGGCATTTATCTATCCTTCTTCTGCAAATTCTCTGTAAATTAGGTCTGACAGAGATTTGAAGAAAAAAGTACCATGTGGAGAGAAATATTTGCAGACAAATGCAGGGAAGCTCTGCTCCATTCTACAGGTTCTCTGCAAACTAGGTCTTAGTGAGATTTGCAGAAAAAGGACTTAGAAGAAATTTTTCGAGCGGAACTGCTTGCAGAAAGAAGCATTATTCTGTCAATAAGATGTGACGGAGATTTGTAGTAAGAAGGCGTAACGAATAAACTTACCTTGCTCCCACTCTGTAGAGCTGTCACTTGCTTGTAAGAATGCTGTAAAAATACAATAAAAATGTATCAAAATTAATGGTACAGCAATTTGGCATATTGGTTGTGAAACATGCTAATTGATTAAACAGATTGGGGGCCGTGCATACATTGTGTGAAGTATTTGGGTGTGGGGGAGGGGGGATAACAACGTTTCAGCAATTATAGTATATACGGTACTATGATACGCATTTAGAACTATTTCATACGTGAGATATTTTGAAGTAAACAGCTGTTTGAAAGCACAATGTAGTGCTTACTGTAGTACCTAGTGCATTGCATGTAAAAAATGTATGCTACTTTGTTGATAATTGTAACGATATTACTTGTAATTCAGCTAATGATATTAGAAGCACCTAGTAATATCAGTATTACTATTAGATGTTACAATCACAAATTTACGAAATAATAATAAATGAATAAACAAATAAGGAGTTATCCAAAAATCACGTAACGCGCTTGTCTAACATTTTTCATCCCCGCACGCAGATTAAAGATACCGTGATATTTGCTTTCGGTTGGAAGTTAAACTAATTTGTTAAAAATTCATTTTTTAAGTTAGGGATTCACCATCTTAGTTAGAAAAATAATTTTTCCAACTGACAACTCAACTGTTCCGTTTTTGGTTGAAAATTTATATTTCAAGTTGAAAATTCAACTATTTATTTCGAAATTCATGCATTATGATAAAAATTCATCTATTTTTGTGGAAAATTAATCCTTTTGATTCTGGAAAAATCTTTTTTCAAATTTAAAATCAAGGCTCCAGCCGAATAAGCATAGGGAAATTTCTTTAACTCGTATAGGGCTTATTTTTCAAGGATGAGCGTCTACTAATGTAATAATAATAATAATTTACGCGAAGTATTAGCAAACAAATTTGGACAAAAAAATGTTTGAAAATAAAAATGTTTTTTTTTGCCCTTCTTCTTTCACGCAATTCATCTGGAATTATTTTCTAGCATTGCCTTTACTATCCCCATAACACATTTTTTTTGCGTTAAAATTGGTTAAACCGTTTTCCAAAAAAATTAATGTTTCGATTTTTGTTTTTTCGACTATAACATCTAAAAAATCATTTCTCAGAGCTGATACTTTGCAGAAATTAGTTTTACATCAGTAGACACTTAACCCTGAAATATAAACTCAATTCGAGTTGGGCACTTTCCTCGTGCTCATTCGGCTACAGCCTTTTCCAAATGGAAGTGTCACTGTTCAATTTTTTTGATGAAAACTGATCTTTTTTATTTTAAGAAGTCAACAATTCAGTTGAAAATCGATGTACTTTCTTTGCAACTCGTCCTTATTGGTATACAATTAATCTTCTTGGTCGAAAATTCAGCAATGAGGTTTGAAATTTATGTATTTTGTTGACAAATTCTATGTTTTTTAGTAAAAAATGCAAATGTTAGGTTACAAATTAATCTTCTTTTGGTTGAGGATACAACAACTTGGTTGATAGTTTAACTGTTTTGACAATTCATAAGAAACAGTATGATTTTACCAAATCCCTAAACTATCTCACAGCACGAATTGTTATAGCCGGTCGGGTCAGACATGCGGTTTGGTATGCTAAGACTTTTTCGAATCCGCCTTCGTCACATTTCTGTATCTTTGAAAATTTCCTGAAATATTAAACAGGAGCCCATTGTATAACATTTTTTTCATCAGACCTCTCTCTCTCTCTCTCTCTTTGTCACATTTTCTATTTTCTTATATTCTCTTGCTATTCATCTTTCGATTTTTTAAACTCACTATTCGTTTCTCTAAATCTTTCGCATTTGGGAATAATTTGGCGAACATTCTTATGAAATAAAAACATTAAACTCTCGAAATCGAAAACAAAGAGAAAAAATTGTCCATTGTATGTTTTTGATTTCAATTTTGCCTGCATTGATTTTAACTTAATTCGAGATTTGTATATAGCTCGGTGCGCCCCTGCACGGAAGGGTTGCCGGGCCGCGCACGAGACAAGACAAAGTCCCCCGAGGGGTCCTGAAATCTTGGGCGAAGGCACTCCCCCTTTCATCAGTCTCGGTTCCTTCGTTCGGTCGCTAACCATTTCCAGCTAGTGCTAGTGTGTCCTCTCGTTTTCCCGCCCTGAATTCGATCCCGAAGGAAGATCCTCGACCTCTAAACGGTCCTTTTCCGGACCATCTCCATATCCACGGAACTTCACACCTCTTATCACTTATCTCTTATCACTGTACGCTCTCACGAGGGTGACCCGATCGCTACTGCCTTGCCACGACCTGGCCACCTTCATCGCAGCTGTAAGTGGCAATAAAGTGTTTTTATCCTTTTATGAAACGTCTTTCATTGTTCTAACCTTCCTCGGCTTTCCACTTTCCATTTTCCCTTCTGGGCATTACCCCTGTAATAACATTGATAAACTTCGAACGAACCTCATGAATCTCAACCCGTGCTGAAATTGGAGAGTGAATTGCTATCTGAATATTAAGAGTGTTTCCGTCAAATAGTTTGCACTCACGTGTGTCACTGTCAATTAAAAAAAATCATGACCATCGAACACGTGATTTATCTCTCTGATCCCCGCTCCTTCCGTGAGGGTCCACGTCATTATTCAGACGACATGGGGTAGTACATGAACGAGCAAGTACGCGAGATGTTAAGGAAAAATATTTTCGAACCTACAACATTCACATTCAGTTGAGCAGTTTTCGTCGGTCGAAAAAAGATTGCGAATATCGTTTTTAAGTTGACTTTCGGCGCTTGAATGATCCAGCGGTCGATGCTCCCCAATGCATGCATTTGCATCCATGAGACCTTGGGAGTTATGGTTACCGCAAGGTTCTTCTTCAACTTCGACTTGAAAAACGGATATTAGCAAATCCCGTTATCTCCAGAATCGCGATTATACTCCGTGTTTTTAACTCCTGAAGAGAAATCAACCCCAGTTTCGCGTGACGCTTTTTGGACTAAAGAATGCGCCAAGAATATTTCAAGATCGTATGCGGCATATTGTAGTTGAGTAATGAGGAGAATTTTCCATCGCCTATCTCAAAGATGTAATCATCTGTTCTGCTAATTGGGATGATCACCTGCAGCAGATTGCTTTCGTTTTTCAACAGCTCGAAAATTAT
Organism: Andricus curvator; assembly: GCA_932195095.1. Taxonomy (NCBI): domain Eukaryota; kingdom Metazoa; phylum Arthropoda; class Insecta; order Hymenoptera; family Cynipidae; genus Andricus; species Andricus curvator. The sequence goes on from CAKNYM010052674.1 coordinate 19,611, forward strand.
GGGCTTACATTTTCGCCGAAGTAACGCAGCTTCGGGCGAAGTATTTCCCACTATCTCGGTCGTGTGTAGGAAAGACCTATCGCACAGTGGTATGGAATAGGAATTTACTGTTCATAATCACTCACGGGTCGGATTTCTCAACAAATTTAAAAGTTTTTTTTCAGAAATGCGCGGCATTGAATTTTAAAGATAACTGCGGTCTCATGACAAAATACATTTTTTCTTAAGTCTTCGAAGAGACTGTTTTCGCTAAACAAAATAATCTCTAGATCTCGCGGGACGCCATCCGTCCCCGTGAACTTCCTGAGCGCAGCCACGCTACTAACGAGGAGAAGGTTTTTGAATACAGGTTCTTATAACGCTCTACGTGCGTTTTATTTGAGAATACCACGACTTACCACTCTACGAGCACCCTGGAACTGAAGAAAACCGTCTTCTACATCCGTCAGTTTTTCTTCTCGCCCAATATGATTCGTGAAATTTGACGATATATCACAAAATATACCTTGGCATATGTTTCGAACCGGTATATGGACCTTGGCATCGACCTGGCATTGCCTCGTACAAGTCAAGGCAACACTCACATCATTGGAGTGAAGGACATTTTAACTCGGTGACGGAAGCTTTCTCACTTCATGTCTGGGATGCTATGATATATGGGCCGAGGCCAGCAAAGTTGGGAAAGCGAGCTTTGGATAACACCAGTGTACCACTCGCCCAAAAACCCAACTAAGCGGCATAACCAGGAGATAAAGAAGATCCTCAGATCCCGCCTCTAGCACAAAAGCCAAAGAAATTGGGATAGACATCTTCCTGAGCTCTTGTTCTCTCACTCAGAAATCACCGAGAAGCAGCAAGTGGAATCAACCCGAGCTACCTGCTTCTCAGAAGAACCATTGATCACCCAGAAGAATTTCGCTTTCTAAAGAGTTTCCTCTTGAGCAGTCCGAGGAGATTGGTTGTATACAGACAGAAACAAACTATCTAGGAATCCTAATCATTTTAACATCAAACTTTGTCAATCCAAAACGGGAGACTATCAAATCATCTAAAATATTCCCGGATATGTATATTGGGCCTCAAGGATGAGTTTACACAGAAAGTTCATACTCGGGTAAAAATCATAGGTATGGGAGTGATCAATCATTGACTTTCTGAAGTGTACAACATGTGTAGCAAATGAGACAATCCTGTACTTGAAGTATATTGATGTAGCATACGTAAAGGATAGCCAAGATATAGCTGAAGGATATCTGATGTATATCTGAAGTCTAGATGAAGTATGGGATATACTTTATCTATACTTAAGTATGGTTAAAGTATTAGTTATCTGCATTTTACTTATTTCAAAAAATACTAACAATATATTTTTGATGCTATGAAAAGTATGATTTTGGATATCTAATTTCATGTATTTCAAGTATCCCATTGTCTCCCTTCATCAATAATACGACCATACGATTTCCCAGATGTTTTCCTAGGTCAATCCCATACACCAATTTTGTTACCTTGGCAGTTAAGCGTTATTATTCAGCTCCAATACACACAATTTCAGCGTAGAAAGCCGGTGAAGAACCGCAGCCATGAAAATCACAAGCGAAATCCGACCGTTCGTTCCAGAAAGATCATACGCTCAGACCAAACAGGTTACGGACGTAGAAAATTTGGACAGCTCTCCTCACAGTGAAAAACGATATATAGCAGCCTCGTAAGACTGGACAGGTCTCCCTCCACATATGGAATTCCATGAAAAAAGTGAATTCCGTAAATATCATGAATTTCGTGAATTGCGTAAATTCCTTGAATGCCTTGAATTGCGTGAATTCCATTCATTCCCTGATTTCTATGAATTCCGTGAATTCAGTGATTCGAAATAAGCAAAAACAATCCGAAGCAAGTTTTCAATCCTCTTCAACGCTTCTCAATCCGTGTTTCAACTCCAAATTAAATTCCAATCTCAATACATGTCTAATCCCCAAATTCAATCCGAATGGATCCCAAGCTCATTTATCAATCCTTCTCCATTCATGTATCGGCACCAACTTCACTCCGAACCTATACCGAATCCATTTTTCAATCCTCACACACCTTTTAATCATTTTCAATCCGTGCGCCCAATCCGATGAATCCTAGGCTCACCCACAAAGTCTTTTCAATCCTGCTCAATTCTTGCAGGAACATTCACTTTAACCTGGCTTAATACGAATTATTCCAAACTCGCCATTCAATTATTTTCAATCCGAATGAATCTGTCCCCTTCTAGAAAATCTCTGAAATTTCGACAGTTTTCACGTATCTTTCAGCGTTTTCCGAACATCTTAAAATTTATAAATTTCCTACATAATAGTACCATTTGTTATTTATGAATTATTTTTCAACTTTTCGCTTATGCCTAACCGTTTTCGAGATAATTAAAAATTATGATTCCTGAAAACCCTGAAAACTTTGTCAGTTTTGCATATTTAACTGTTGCGAGATTATTCAACATTTTTTTGAATAATTTTGAAAGTACTTTTACCGGGTTTATCCACGGTGGCCAAGGACCATCAGCCTTTAGAAAACCCGACATTCTTTCAGTTTTCGCGTATCTCATCGTTTTCGAGACAACTCAAAATTTGTATTTTGGAAATATTTCTACTGAGCTGATTCGTCAGTTTTTGCGTATCTTCACTTCACTCTTCTGTACTATGTTAGTTCAGGGTGGTCGAGGATCTTTATCAAACCGTGAAAATTTGGTCAGTCTTCGCCTACCTCTCACCATTTTCGAGATAAATCAAAATTTGGACTTTTTTTCAAATTTGTAAATCATTCTATTGGGTGAGTTTTAAAATGTCGAAAACAATCCTGCTCTGAAACCCCCTGAAAATTTAATGAGTTTTCAAAAACCAAATCAAAGCCAAGTCAAAAACCAATTCCTTCTGTAAAAGCTTTAAAATTTTGTCTATTTTCACGTTTCTGTGACCGTTTGAGAGATACTTCAAAAGTTTAGATTTTTTTTTTAATTTTGAAGATTTGATAACTGGTTTAGGTCTGGGTGGTCGAGGGCCATCCCCGTTTAAAAAAACCTGAAAATTTAATCGGTTTTCGCATATCTCTCTCCGTTTTCAAGATAACACAAAATATTTATTGTTACTTTTTTTTTTGAATTCATAAAATTTTCCTATTGGGTTACTTCGAATTTGTCAAAAACAACCCCTTTTTGTAAAATCTTAAAAATGTTGTCAGTTTTCACGTATCTGTGACACTAGGGTGGTTCTTATTTATACTTGGTGTATTTTTTTCGAATTTCTCTGTTCTCACCCTCCACTTTTGTTCGAATTTCGAAAAAAAAACTCCAAGTTTGAGCAAAATCGGTTAATATTGAAAGGTGATAATATGTTACAAATAATTCCTGGTTTCATTATATTGATCATAATTCGTCAGAGAATAAGAATCAATCATAAATTTTGAGGTTGAATAATTTTAAACCATTCTTATGGGTCCCCAAAGAAAACCCCATAAGTGGCAAATTTCAAATTTACGTAAAATTGCGGTTTATTGACGCTTTTTAAAAGTTTAACAAAAATAAATGCTAACTGCTCGCTAATTTAAGAATACCCAGTCATTTATTAACTAATATTCAATTCTTCAAACAATTTTAATTTGTTTAAATATTTGGTTCGTTCCAGTTAATTCGCGAAATGTTTGTATTTGCTAGACTTTATGAGTTATTTAATCAATGATAACAATAAAATAATTTGTTTAAATAATTTTACAATTATTTAAATAATACATATTTTTTCAAGTATATATTTTACCTGAGAAAGAGCAGGAGAAACATTTGAACTCACTAAATTGTCGACAAATTTTAATATTTTTAAGTTTTAATTTGTTTATGATGAATACTTATAGATGTTTAGACAAATTTAAGGTTTTTAATTCTTTTTTTTATTTACATATTTTATTTTTGCTATTTTTCGAAAGATTGAAATATTTTTATGTTCTACGTTGCTTTTTAAGAGTACTCTTGAACGTTTAAATAAATTAAAATGGTTGAAAAAATTTTAATTTGTTGCAACATCTACGGCTATTCATAATAAAGAAGTTAGTACTTGAAAATATAAAAATTTGTCAAAAATGTACTGAGATAAAATGTTCTTTTTTTTTAGGTACAATATATAATTGACCAAATACGTATTATTTAAATAATTGTAATAGTTGTAGTAGTTAATAATTTTAGTTTCACGAGTTAACTGAAAAAAACAAATATTTAAACAAATTAATAATGTGTGAATAATTGAATATTAGTTAACCAATGACTGGTAATTCTTAAATTAGCGATTGATGATTACTTTTTTTTTTAACTTTTAAAAAGCGTCAATAAACCGCAATATTATGTACATTTCTAATTTTTCACTCATGGGGTTTTCTTTGGTGTCCTATAAGAGTGGCTTAAAATTATTGAACCTCAAAATTTATGCTTGATTCTTATTCACTGACGAATTATGAACAATTTACTGAAACACGGAATTATTTGTAACGTATTATCGCGTTTAAATATTAGACTTACGAAAAGCTGACTTATTCCCATGCTAAATCAATGGAAAACTTCATTGTCTCTGCGCCACCCCTAAATATTAACCGATTTTGCTCAAATTTGGAGATGTGGGATTGAGAGCAGAGAAATTCGAAAAGTGAAAAATAAGGGCCACCCTGCTGTGACACTTTTAAAAATAAATAAAAAATTTCGATTTTTTTAAAATTTTGAATATTTGTTTGTTGGTTTAGGCCTGGATGGTCAAAGGCCATCCCCCTTTAGAAAATCCTGAAAAATTTGCCGGTTTTCGCATATCTCTCTAACCGTTTTCAAGATAACACAAAATTGTTATTATTTCTTTTTCTTTTGGATTCATAAAGTCTTCCTATTTCTTTACTTTGAATTGGTAAAAAAACCCGTTTTGTGAAATCGTCAAAATGTTGTCAGTTTTCACGTATCTGTGATCCTTTTAGAGATAATTCAAAATTTTGTATTTTTTATCATTTTGAATATTTCTTTGCTGGCTTAGGCCTGGCTGATCGACGAGCATCCCCTTTATAAAATTCTACAAATGTTGTCAGTTTTCCCGTATCTCACACCCGTATCTCGACTTAAACATACTTAAGTATTTTAATAATTAATTATAATAATTAAGCAAGACATGTTCAATATTTTGAAATTTGCGCCTCATTCCCGAGAATAAAAAATTATTCATCTGTCTTTGAACTTTGGCATTGGGTCACATTTCAAGAAAAATAAAAATCTCTCCTCTACAAAATACTAAATATTTCATTTCTGGAAATATTTATTATATTTGATTATTCATTACATTATTACTTAAAATGTATACATATTATTGTTGTTTATATCTTATTTTTATTTTTTATTGTAATATTATACATGTAAAATAGATTTTGAAATTAGAAAACTAACTTAAGAAAACCACTGTTGAAATAAATAATTACAAATAATAAATAAAATTGCAAAATACGATAAGTTCACCAATAGATAAGATAATAAGCTTTTCAAACAAAAGTAATTAGTTACTGTAAAATAGGTCATAGATTGCCAAACTCACTTTATTGATAAATACCAGGTTCAGTTCGAAGTCGTATTCAAAAGATTTCCGTATTGCTTCATGCCGGAAGCATTGCCCAAACTCCAAGTGTTAAGAAATAAAGTTTTTATTTTACTTTCAAAACGTGAGACTATTTCATTTCACATTTAATTTCAAGGTTTTCTGCTAAGTGTTTATATATGATTAGTAATGTAACCTTATCTTCCATAAGATAAAATTCACAAATATTAGGTTTATTGCACAATATTTTAAAGCAACATTTTTCAATTTTGCAAGATTACAAAATTTAAAAATATTTTCTAGTAAGTTTAAGAGATATTCAAATTTGAAAAAGTGCAAACTTAAAAAGATTTTAAAAAATCGATGACAGAGTAAACATTTTTGAAGATTTCGAACAAAAAGTTTATATGCTTCTCAAACATGCTGAAAGGTTTCAAGAGTATAAAAAAATGTATTTAGATTTATGTGGCAATGTTAAATGGTTTTCAGTTTTTAAAATTAATTTCAAGCGAATATTAAAAAAAATTAAAATCATTTCAAAAGATTTCCAAAATTTTCAACAAAAAAAAGTCCCGAAGATTTTAAGGGAATTTTTTTAATTATGCAGATTTTTTTTTAATTTTTGAAAAATTACGATTGATTTTAAAAGATATTTAGAAGGTTGTGCAGAATTTTCTTCAAATTTTAGGAAAAGTTCAAATAATTTTAGAGTATATTTAGAAGACTCGCAATTTTTAAGAAGATTGAAACATAATTTAAATTTGGAAAGATTTAAAAAACTTGTAAACAAAATGTGGACCGTTCAAGATTTCGACAGAATATTTGGAAGCTTTTTAAAAATTTTGAAAGGTTGTAAGAGAATGAAAAAATTTCCCAACATTCTAACAGAAAATCGAAAAAATATTTCAAAACATTTCTTATTTTAATTAATTAATCTTATTAAACATTTCTTATATTGCACTGAATTCAAGTGGTAATGATTAGCCTTATTTTGTAGTCTCAAAACGAGGGATTATTTGATTTGACATTTACTTCTGAGATTTCTGCTTCGTGTTTATAAATTATTAGTAATGAAGGTTATTAACTTCTTTTCCGTAAGATAAAATTCACAAATAATTATTTTATTGCTTTATCAGTTTGAAAAATAAGTTTTGGGAAAATTTGAAAAAGATTTAAAATGATTTCCTGAAATTTTAAAAATTAATTTAGAAGATTTTAAAACAAAATTTTTGCAAGTTTTTAGGATAACAACATTTTAGAAAAAATTCGGGACGACTGCAATATACCGAAAAATTATATTCCCGTCACTTTAAAATTCCCAAATTGGAAAATTCCCGAATAATAAAACTCTGAATTATGAAACTGCCGAAATATGAAAATCCCGAACTGGAAAATTGCCAAACAGTTTATAATATTACCGAATTTTTAAATTCCTGCCAGAAATTGGCCGAATTATGAAATATACGAACTACAAAATTTCCGAATTTGAAGAAATAAAAAAACCGTTTTTTAAATAAATGTTATTTATTTATTAAAAGTGAAATATTTTCATAAAAGAACGTTTTTTCTACATGGATTTATCTCGAAGTTTCTATATAATTTTTTATAAATACTATGCAAGTTTTCACACAATTTTTTTTATTTAGAAATATATGTTTTCAATTGTGGCACAATAGGCTTTATAGCTTGAGCGCCAGGGGAGCTCTCCATGGGCTTCCCACCCGCATTAAAACTAACTATGTTTTCAATTATTTTTATTTCAAAATCAAGCAATAATAAAAGAAATTTAAATTTTAAAAAATTCTTTGATGAAAATATTTGATAATTGCATTCCTAATAAATAAATAAGATTTATTAAAAACATTTTTTTTAATTGTTTATATTCGGGAATTTGATAATTTGGAATTTTCTGTCGGGAATTTGCTAATTTCCCATTTTGGTGATATTATAAACTGTACGGGATTTTATTATTTGAGAATCTTCCAATTCGGGAATGTTGCACTTTTTAGAATTTTAGTTTTCGAGATTTTTCAGTCGTCCTCTTGAAATGTTTCAAGAGACTAAAACAATGTTGTTAAGATTCCTAAGTAAATTCGAGGTTAAGAATCCATCTTTTGTTTCCTGTTTTTAAGAAACTTCCCCTTTTCCCCTCTTTCCTCTTTTTTCGTTTTTTTCGCATAAATGCGAAATGAATTAATAGAACCCAATAAGAAAAAAAAAATACTATTGACCGAATCCATTTGAAAATAGACAGATTTCTACATGACATATTTTTCCCACCTATAAATTTTTATCGATATTTTTTAAACTTTTACTTTGATAAGGAAGATATCTTTTAAGTTTCATGCTGGCTAAATAAATTTTGTTGCTAGGAGAATATTTTTTTCTTGCAACCGAATTTTCTACTTTTTCTTGGAAACAATTACAGACAGGAAAAAATGTTAAGATAAAAGTTTGCTGGCCCAAAAAATTTATATGAAAAAGTTCTCTTTTTTCGATAACTTTCATCGTTTACGAGAAAAATTCAAAAATTACATTTTTAGCAACAACAAAAATTCTCCCTTTCTCGAAAATGGTTTAGCCAGCATGATGATAATAAGATGCCTTTCTTCATGCATGATTTCAGCCTTTTTTAATTCATACGCAAATGATTATAGTATATTACATAGCTATATGTTCAAAATTTCTCAAATTATTCAAATTTCTAAAATTATTATAATTTCTAAAATTTTTTAAACTTCAGAAATTTGAGAAAGTTTGATGATTTAATTGAAAAAATTTTGAAACATTTTAGAATTTTTTGAAAATTTTTGAAATTTTCATCATTCTAATAATTTTTGAAATTTTTGAACAGTTTAGAAATTTTGATAATTCCAGAATTTTTGATAATTTTTGAAATTTTTAGATATTTTATACATTTTTGAAATTTTATTAATCTTGTAAATTTTGAAAATTTGAGACGTTTTTATGATTTTAGAAATTGTGATAATTTTGAAAAGTTTAGAAATTTTCATCATTTTACAAATTTTAATAAGTTTTGAAATTCTGAAAATTATAGATATTCTAGAGAATTTTGAAATTTTAGAAATTTGGAACATTTTAAAAATTTTAGAAATTATGATTTAACAAATGTGGAACATTTTAGCAATTTAGATACGCCTAGAAATTTGAATAATTTCGGAAATTCAAACATTTCTGAACAGTTTGAACATTTTAGAAATTTGGATAATTTTATAAGTTTGGAACATTTTAGAAACTTGAGAAATTTTGAAAATTTAAATTTAAATTAAAATTTTTTGAGGGAAGGCTGAACAAATACGGTAACTACTACTTGAGAAAGCCCCGCTCGCGAGTGTGGTGCTAACGACTTTTTTATTCGATAACTCACACAATTTCGAAATCTAAACTTCAAAAGTGAGTTTCCAAACGAGACCAAACAACATCCAAACGATTGTTGAAAGAATTTTTGGAAAACAATTAATATTTGTTGTACAGCGTGAAGTTAGCACTCCAATTTTGAAAACTTAATATCTTTTTGAGTTTTTCCGTCCAAACGACAAAATTTGGTTTCCAACCATCATCGTTTGGTTATATTTGGAAACCAAATTTTGTCCTTACGTTAGCACAATACTCGTGTGCGGAGCCTTTTCAAGTGGTAGTGACCTTATTTGGTCAGCCTTGTCCTTAAATATATTATGTGAAGTCGGACATCCTGACAATAAAATTTTTCAAAAAATCAAATTCTTAGAAGACCTGCATGATTTTAGCCCTTTTTCATTCCATGAAAATGTTCAAAATTGCTAAACTTATCAAAGTTTCTAATATTTCTGAATTTTATCAAGTTTTCATCATTGCTAAAATCATAATTGTTAAAAATGTTCCAAAATGTTCAAAACTTTTTAAATTTCTACTATTATCAAAAATTCTAAAATTATCAAAATATTCCAAATTTTTTAAGTTACGAATATTTCTAAAATGTTCCAAATTTAAATATTGTCAAAATTCCTAAAATTATAAAAACGTCCAAAGTTATAAAAATTTCTAAAATTATAAAAACGTCTCAAATTTCAAAATTTATAAAATTATCCAAATTTCTGAACTGTTCGAAATTTCTAAAACTACCAAAATTTCTAAACAAATTTAAATTTCTTGAATTAGAAAAAAAATTGTTAAATTGTTAAAATTTCTGAAGATTTCCAAACTTATAAAATTATCAAAATTTCTAAACTGTTAAAAATTTATAAAATTATCAAAACTTCTTTAAAATTCTTAAATTTCTAAAATTTTGAAAAAAAAATTTAAATGTTATAAAAATCACTAAATTGACAAAATTTCTGAAATATTCCAAACTTATAAAATTATCAAAATTTCTAAGCTGTTCAAAATTGAAAGAAGTATAAAAACGTGTCGGACATCCTGACAATACAATTTTTCAAAAAATCAAATTATTAGAAGACATGCATGATTTCAGCCCTCTTTCATTCCTATGAAGCGGGGCTACAGTTGTATATTTCCAAAATTTCCAAAATTTCTTAGCTGTTCAAAATTTCTAAAATTTCCAAAACTTCTAAAACTATAAAAATGATTAAATTTTCTGAATTTTATAAAATGTTCAAAATTCCGAAAATTTTATCAAGTTTTCATCATTGCTGAAATCATAGTTTTTAAAAATGTTCAAAACTTTTTAAATTTCTACTACTATTCAAATTTCTAAAATTTCCAAAATGCTCCAAATTTTTTAAGTTACTAACATTTCTGAAATGTTCCAAATTTACATATTGTCAAAATTCCTAAAATTATAAAAACTTCAAAAGTTATAAAAATTTCTAAAATTATAAAAACGTCTCAAATTTTCAAAATTTATAAAATTATCCAAATTTCTGAAGTGTTCAAAATTTCTAAAATTACCAAAACTTCTAAAAAAAAAATTTTTTTCTCAAATTAAAAAAAAAATATTAATTTGTCCAAATTTCTCAAATTTCTGAAGATTTCCAAACATAGAAAATTATCAGAATTTCTAAACTGTTAAAAATTGATAAAATTATAAAAATGTATCCAAATTTCTAAAATTACCAATATTTCTGAATTTTCTACAATTTCCAAATATCTAAAATATATATAATTTTCAAAATTCAAAAAATTATTAAAATTGGTGAAATTATCAAAATTCTAATCTGTTAAAAATTTCTAAAATTATCAAAACTTCTTTAAAATTCTTAAATTTCTGAAATTTTGAAAAAATTTTTAAAGGTTAAAAAAATCACTAAATTTACCAAATTTCTGAAATATTCCAAACTTATGAAATTATCAAAATTTCTAAGCTGTTCAAAATTGAAAAAAGTATAAAAACGTCTCAAAACTTTCAAAATTTATAAAATCACTAATATTTCTGAATTTTCTATAATGTCCAAAATGTCTAAAATACATAAAATTTTCAAAATTCCAAAATTATCAAAATTTGTGAAATTATCAAAATTTCTTATGTGTTCAAAATTTCTAAAATTATCAAAACTTCTCTAAAATTTTTAAATTTCTAAAATATTGAAAAAATTTTAAATGTTAAAAAAATCACTAAAATGACCAAATTTTTTAAATTTCTGAAATATTCCAAACTTATGAAATTCTCAAAATTTATAAACTGTTCAAAATTTATAAAATTAGAAAAACATTTCGGATTTTCAAAATTTATAAAATTACCAAAATGTGTAAAATATCTAACAATTTAAAAATTTATTGAAATTTGTCAAATTATCAAAATTTCTAAACTGTTCAAACTTTGCAAAAAAAAATTAAAATTTCTAGAGGAAGAAAATATTGTGAAACTTGTAAAAGGGTTACAACTAGGAGAATGAAATATCGTGAAAACTATAAATGGGGTACAACTAGAAAGAGACAAGATTATGAAACTTGTTAATGGGATCAAACTAGAAGAAGAAAATATTGTGAAAAATGTAAATGGACTACAACCAGAAGAAGGTAACGAGACTTTCAGGAAAACACCCTCATAAATAAGTAGATCAAATTAAAATATGTAAAAAATTATATTATTATATTTACCGAAAAAGTTGATGAAAACGGCAAGCGAGAGGAACAAGGTGCCAAGACTGAGCTTCATTTTCTCAAGATATCAGGAAAAAACTGCTTTTAAAACAATCTCGTCACGAGGAACTACTAAATGTTCCGAGGTTGAGTTACAATTTACATGCATATATATACTATTTTAAAAAAGCAATGGAGGGGCAAAATACTATATTTCTGTGAAATTTGTATGTCGCAAATCTTTTAATTGTTTACTTAGAGATAGAGATCCATTGCAATGGACGCTTCGCAATGGCCTCTAAATTCATGATTTCCAATGTGTGATGAAATCCCGTGGTTCGGCGACAAATATTCTTGTAGATTCTAAATGTTTACTTTGTCTTAGTCTGGAAATAGAACAAGATGCTACGAGGAAATGAAAAATTTTTATAACGAAATATTTTTCTAAACTGAAGACAAATTTGTTACAAAACAGTTGAATTTTCAACCCAAGAATATGAATCTTCAACGAAAAAGGTTATTTTCCACCAATTAGTTGAATCTTCAACAAAATAGTTAGATTTTCAGTTAAAAAAAAACGGATTTTTCACAAAAAAAAATATTCAACACAGAAGATTAATTTTCTATCAAAAAAGATAAATCTTCAACAAAAGACATCTTTAACCAGATAGTTGCATTTTAAACCAAGAACATTACCTTTCTACCAAAAAAACAAATTTTTAACAAATTATACAAATTTACAGCTGAAAAGTTTGAACAATTGATGAAAATAGTGATGCTGGTTTCTAAAAATTTTTAACTGAATAGTGAAATTTCTGAACTAAAAAATATCAATTATTGACCAAAAATGTTTTATTTAAATTTTCATTTAAGAAAATTAATTTTCATTAGAAACGAATTTTCTACAAAACAGTTCAATTTTGTATCAAGTAGTTAGATTTTCTACAAAAGTATTGAATTTTCAAGCAAAAAATACAAATTTTGTACAAAATAGTGAAATTTTCAACCCCAGAATATTAATTTTTAACAAAAAAGTTCATTTTCAACCAATCACTTGAATTTTCAACAAAATAGTAGTGTTACAAAACAGTTGAATTTTCAACCCAAGAATATGAATTTTCAACGAAAAAGGTTACTTTCAACCAATCAGTTGAATCTACAACAAAATAGTTAGATTTTCAGTTAAAAAAATGAATTAAAAAAAAAAAATTTCAACACAGAAGATTGATTTTCTATCAAAAAATAAATAAATCTTCAAAAAAAGACATCTTTAACCAGATAGTTGAATTTTAAACCAAGAAGATTACCTTTCTACTAAAAAGACAAATTTTCCACAAATTATACAAATTTACAGCTGAATAGTTTGAACAACTGATGAAAATAGTGATGCTGCTTTCTAAAAATTTTTAACTGAATAATGAAATTCCTAAACTAAAAAATATCAATTATTGACCAAAAATGTTTTATTTAAATTTTCACTTAAGAAAATTAATTTTCAGTAAAAACGAATTTTCTACAAAACAGTTCAATTTTGTACCAAATAGTTAAATTTTCGACAAAAGTGTTGAATTTTCAAGCAAAAAATACAAATTTTGTACAAAATAGTGGAATTTTCAGCCCCAGAATATTAATTTTCAACAAAAAAGTTCATTTTAAACCAATCACTTCAATTTTCAACAAAATAGTAAACTGAAAAATGAATTTTCAACACAGAATATTACTTTCCTACCAAAAAGACGAATTTTCAACCAAGAAGATTACTTCTCTACCAAAAAGGCGAATTTTCAACAAATTAAATAAATTTCCAACTAAATAGTTTGAAAAAAATGCGATGCTCTTTTCAAAGAAATTTTCACTAAATAGTGGAATTGTTACACTAAGAAATATTAATTTTCAACCAAAAATTTCAAACAAACAACAATTTCATACAAAACAGTTTAATTTTATATTAAATAGTTGGTTTTTCAAGCAAAAAAGACAAATTTTCTACAAACCAGTTGCATTTGCAACTCCAGAATATGAGCATTGAACCAAAATATTAATTTTCAACCAATCAGTTGAAGCCTTAACAAAATAGTTAAATTTTAAGTTAAAAAAATAATAATTTTTAACAAAAAAAAAACGAATTTTGAACTAAAATTATGAATATTCTACCAACAAAATTAACTTCCAAGAAAATAGTTCAATTCTTTACTAAGTAGCGGATTTTTCAATCTACAAAAACGAATTTCTCGCAAGTGAAATAAATTTTCAACTAAATAATTTGAACAAAGGATGTGATTCTAGTTTCCAAAAAAATTTTACTACATAATTGAATTTTTAAACTAAAAAGATCAATTTTTCACCCAAAAAGGTGTATTCAAATGTTCATTTAAGAGAATTAGTTTCAGGCGCGGATCCAGAGAAGGGCTTTGGGGGGGGGGGCATACAATAATTCCCCTTCCCCCTCCACTCTCAAGGGGGTGGTTAGTAATAATTTTAAAGTTATTTCTTCGCTTTGAATTTTTATTATAAGCTATGTAATTATATTAATCATGAATGTTGTTGACTTAATTAACAAATGTTCAAATAGAAACTATGATTTATATTTACAAGCAGCGTCTTGTATGCCATGGTATAATCATTAATCAACAAGTATAAATTATTCATAAGATAATTAATTGTAAATGCACGATATTACTTTCAATGCCCTACATTGAAGAATGAATCAACAAATTTATTCAAAATTATATCATTTTAGGCAATCTTAAGTTAGAAACATTGAAAATTGAAAGTTCACAATTTTTTTAATTGAACACTTTTTAAATTAGAAGTTGAATTATTTTAATTTCAAGTCGTTGCAAATGAATAATTGTTCAATTCTTATTTATACATAAAAATTTATTTTGAAATCTTTTGAAACATTCTCTTAAAACTATATTTTTTTACTAAAAAATCACTTTAAGTTTCCCCAGGAACATCTTATTTTACATCTTTTAGAATATTTGCAAATTTTATATTATTTTTGAAATTTTTTAAAATCTTCCAGAATATTATTTTTACAGTTTTGGAAACCTTTTGAAATCTTTTTAAATATTCTCCTGAAATTAATTTTTCAACAAATAAAATCATTTTCAATTTTTCAAGGAATTTCAATCAATTTTTTTATTATTTTGAATCTTCTTAAAATGCTTGAAAAGCTAATATATTTTTCGTTTGAAATCTTAATCTACATTTTGTTTTACATTTTTTTAACATCTTTTTATGTTTTAAATTATTTTTGAACTTGTTAAAAACTTCTAAATATCTTTTAAACTTATACCAATTTTTTCCAAATTTATAACTGTTTAATTTTTATTTATTCATCAAAATTTTCTTTTATTTTGAAATATTCTTAAATATTCTATTAAAATTAATTAAAAAAAATAATTTAAAATTTTCCCAGGAATCTTAAGACAATTTTTATATTATCTTAGAACCTTTCAAAATCCTTAAAAGCTTCAAAATTTTATTTAAAAACTTCTCCATATCTCCTCAACGTACTCGAATTTTTCCTAAATGAATACATTTTTATCTGTATTTACATTTTCTACAAAACAGTTTAATCTTGTACCAAATAGATGAGTTTTCGAAAAAAAATTAATTTTCAACCAATTAGTTGAATTTTCAACAAAATAATTAAGTTTTCCGTTAAAAAATTAATGTTTAACGGAAAAAAATGAATTTTCAATTAAAACTATGAATCTTCAATCAAAAAAAAAAAATTAAATTTTAAGAATTTAGTTCTACTAAGAGTTCGGAGGTTGAGTTACAGTTTACATACATATATATGCTGTTTTAAAAAAGCAATGCAGGGGCGAAATCGATATTTCTAAAATATTTGTTCGTCGCAAATCTGTTTTTCTCGCTGTTTCTGAAGAATTTTTATTTGTTCTCAAAAATGCGGAAAAAAGTATCATAAATTAAGATACTGCATGATAGAGGAGGCAAGAAATGATGAGGTTTCGTTAACTGTTTACTTGGAGATATATGTGGAAACTTCGCAAAAGCCGCTAAATTCATGATTTTTAAATTAAGATAAAAATCTCGTGGTTCGGCGACAAATATTCTCCTAGATTCTGAATGTTTACTTTGTTTTAGTTTGGAATTATTTCAGCATAATACGAGCGAATGAAAATTTTTTATAAAATTTTGTGTTTTTCAAGTTTTCAATTATATTTTATAACATTCACCAAGTTATTTCTTGAAAACTAAAAATTTTTTTTTTTATTCTGCTTTTGGTAGCGAAACAAAGATAGCTCTAATTCCACCAAAATATTTTTTTCAATGGGCCTTCTCAACTTGACCATAGACGAACTTCACGCGTGGGGAATTTAACATAGAAAAGCACGACTATTCTAGTAACTTTAATATGCAATTGCCGACAATCCTAAGGTCCCTAACGTCAAAATTGGTCAAGATGAAAAGGTCTATTGAAGACCAATTTTCTACAAATCAGTTGAATTTTTAACCCCATAATATACATTTTTAACGAAAAAGCTTATTTTCAACAAACCAGTTGAATCTTCAATAAAATAGTTACATTTTCAGTTTAAAAAATTAATTTTTAACAAAAAAAAAACAAATTTGCAACACAAAAGATTAATTTCCTATGAAAACAGACAAATCTTCAACAGAAGGAATAGATCTTTAACCAGATAGTTGAATTTTAAACCAAAAAAATTACCTCTCTACCAAAAAGACGAATTTTCAACAAATTACACAAATTTACAGCTGAATAGTTTGAACAATGGATGAAAATAGTGATGATAGTTTCTGAAATTTTTTAACTGAATAGTGAAATTTCTAAACTAAAAATATCAATTACTTAACCAAAAATTCTTTATTCAAATTTTCAGTTAAGAAAAAAAGCAAAAAAATACAAACTTTGTACAAAACAGTTGAATTTTCAACCCCAAAATATAAATTTTCAACAAAAAAGTTCATTTTGAACTAATCACTTGAATTTTCAACAAAATAGTTGAATATTCAGTATAAAAAATTAATTTTTATCAACAGGAAAATGAATTTTCAACACAGAATATTATTTTCCTAACAAAAAATACGAATTTTCAACCAAGAAGATTACTTTTCTACCAAAAAGACGAATTTTCAACAAATTAAATAAATTTCCAACTAAATAGTACTTACATTTTCATTTAAGAAAATTAATTTTCCATAGAAAAACGAATTTTCTACAAAACAGTTTAATTTTGTATCAAATAATTGAATTTTCAAGAAACAAAGAAAAATTTTCTACAAACCAGTTGCATTTTCAATCCCATAGTATAAACATTGAACCAAAAAATGAATTTTCAACCAATCAGTTGAAGCCTTAACAAAATAATTAAACTTCAAGTTAAAAAAATAATGATTTTTAACAACAAAAAAACACATTTTTAACTAATATTATGAATATTCAACCAAAAAATTAACTTTCAAGAAAGTAGTTCAATTCTTAACCAAGTAGTGGATTTTTCAATCTACAAAGACGAATTTTTCACAAATGACATAAAGTTTCAACTAAATAATTTGAAAAAAGCATGTGATGTTAGTTTCTAAAAAAATGTTACTAAATAATTGAATTTTTCAACTAAAAAGATCAATTTTCAACCCAAAAAGGTGTATTTAAATGTTCCTTTAGGAGAAATAGTTTTCAAAAAAAAAAAAAAACTAATTTTATACAAAACAGTTCAATCTTGTACCAAATAGTTGAGTAATAATTAATTTTCAACCAATTAGTTAAATTTTCAACAAAGTAACTAAGTTTCCCGATAAAAAAAATAATTTTTAATGGAAAAAAATGAATTTTCAACTAAAATTATGAATCTTCAACAAAAAAAAATTAAATTTTAAGAAGGTAGTTCAAGTTTTAACCAAGTAGTGGATTTATCCACTTAAAAAGATGTATTTTTAACACAAAATGTAATAGTTGATATTTTCACAGAAAAATATTTTTATTTAAAATAAAAAACACTTGGATTTAAACTAAAAACTTGAACTTTCAACAAAATAGTTTAATCTTCAACTAAAAAAGATTAGTTTATAACCAAACATTTTTATTTTAAACGAAAAAATTGATTTTCTGCCAAAGAAGATGAATTTTCAACGAAATACATCAGTTTTCAACCAAATAGTTACATTTCGTACCAAATTGTTGAATTTTGGAGCCAAAAATACAATTTTGCTATGAAATTGTTTAAGTTTCAAACATAAAGTTAATTTTTAACTAAAGCGGATTAATTTTTATCTAGAAAGTTGTTTTCTTAACCAAAAAAAAAGATGAAATTTCTGTAGAAAAATATGAATTTTCAGACAAAAATAATTTGATAGTCAAGAAAGAAAAAAAAATTTCAATAAATGTATGAGTTTTCAACAAAAATGTTGTATTTGAACCAAACATTATAATTCCTTATAACAAAATATGCATTCTTAACCGGGTGCGAGGCCTGTATTCATTAAATTTAAAAAATCACGAAAAATAATTTATAGTGAATTGATGATTTAATATTTCATTGATTCAATAATAATTATTAATGCAAATTTAAATAAATTATTTACTTCAAATTACAAGAAAATTCTTTATTTTTCAGTAAATAGCTACACTCATCATTTAACAAGCTATACTTGAACTGTGAGCACAACTTTTTCCTGGAATTTAATGAATTTTACTATTTTAAATTGTCGCTTAGTAACCGCATTGCAAAATAAATAAATTGCCGTAATGGTGAATAGAATGAAGTATTTAAGATAATAAATCTGATGCCACATCGTTATAATCTTCCTTCTCCCTAGAATAAGTATGTAAATAATTCTTGCTTGTCAGTTATGAAGCAATAACTTGAGTCAACACTTTAAGCTGGCAGAGGTGACGTGTAGTCTCTTTACAAGTTTTTTAATCCTGCCTTCTTATTGGTACAATGATTTAATAATAGTACGCAATCACGTTCTTTGCATAAACTTTTATATTTGTATCTTTTTCAATTTCTACAACCTTTTTTTAATTAATATATGCAGCACTCAATAAAATCACATATTTTCGCTAAGCTTACTAAGCTTTTCACTAGCTCACTTTTCTCTAACCGAATTAAATCAAATTTTTACTAGAGTAACACCTGCCTTCAACTAAAACAGCTAAACCTACCATATTCAACGAACCTTGTATCAGCTGCAACACTGATTCGTACACTCGTTCCGACAGTAATATTCAACAACCAAAAAAAATCACCCCTATCATATTTAACACACCTCGCCTCAACTGAGATCGCCTTAAACGACCAAAACAATTTGAAATGAAAAACAAACATACCAAACACCTCCCCAAGACTCTATTTAATATCGCTATCGCCAGTCTAACGTTCAACAAGCCTTAAGAACTACCGCTATCACATCTTACGAACCCCTTCCCAGCTGCCTGCAACTAAAGTAGCCTAAAACTTCCAAAATAAAAAGAATCAGAACAGGCACCTTGCCAAGATTTGAGGCAATATTCTTGTCGCTGCCGTAATATTCAGCAACGCACAAGAACTACCCCTAGCACAATTAACAAATCCTATTTCAGCTGCCTTTAACTAAATCAGCTAACTAAAATTTCAAATGAAAAATAGATAACCGATAGACCTCGCCAACACTCCATTGTATTTCCTCTTCCCCACTGTAATGTTCAGCAACCCCAAAAAACAACCCCTAGTACATTTGACGAACCCCGTCTTGGTTGCCGTCAGCTACAACCGCCAAAGATTCCAAATTAAAAATAATCATCATGCGCATCTTGCCAAGACTCTAGTTAATATCGCTATCACAGCAGTAATATTCGACAACTCTCAAGAACACTGAGACAAAAGATTGATTTGATTCAACAAAACAGTTTATTCAACCTAATTTGTTTGTTGAAGCTGAAAAATTTGGTCAGCGCAAATAAACCTTTGGTCATTTTTAAAAAACACAACGAATTAATTTGTTCAGTTGAAAGTAATTATTTATTTGAGCATGTTTAGTTGATTCAAGCAAATAAATGTGTTGCGCGGAATATATTAATTATTAGAAAATGATTTGGTTGAAGTACCGAAATAATTTGGTTGATTCTACAAAATACATTCATTAATTACACTAAAATTTATGTATCGAGATGGAAGAAGTCCCAGACGATTGCAGAAAAGCGATTATCGTACCAATATACAAAAGAGAGGGAGATAAAAGCAACTGCAGTAATTACAAAGGTATCAGCTTACTACGTGCCGTAAGTAAAATATACTAAAAAATTCTTATTCGTAGGGTAATAAAAATTACAGAAGAAAAGATATGGGCAGTACAAAGTGGATTTATGCCAGGAAGATCATGTACAGATCAGATATTTAGTTAAAGACAGATCACAGAAAAAAGCTTGAGTGTAGGAAAGAAAGGTTTCTGTGCAGAGTCAATGGATGGCTCCTACAAGCGATAAAAACAATATATACAGATAGTAAAGCGAAAGTAAGGGTAAATGGGAAACTCAGTGACTGGTTCGATATTATGCAAGGCGTGAAACAAGGATGCGTTATGCCCTCATGGCTATTTATCATATTTATGGATAAGTGTCTAAGAACGGCCCTCTTCGACGAAGAAGGTGTAGTTCTCGAAACAGTGAAGGTATGTAGAGGTAGACTAATATCTTCCCCCCTGTGTGTGTTGCTCAAAATAAGCATGTGGGTGGGGGAAATAATCAGTGAGCTTTGCGGGGGGTGGGGATGTGAGACTGGGGGTATACGTGGTGCACCACGGGTGCGGAGAGTCGTTGCCTGTACTCGGCGAGAGGTTTGAGAGTCCCCTTCGCTTGGGGGGGGGGCCCCCTGTGGGGGGGGGGGAGTCAAGGAAGAGGAAGGTAGTTGTTAAAACTCCGTTAAGTTGCGAGGGGGTGGCCGAGGGGTGGAGTTGCGTCGAGACTGTGATGCTAGCCACGCATCAAAACCTCTCATTCCCTAGGGTACGTTGCGTTGACTGGTGAGGGGGGGGGAGGTATACCCTCTTGATGTCCCCCTTCATAAGTTTCTTCCATGCAGTCAATCCGTCCATGGGCACATGGACTCCGGGAGAGAGTGAGGGAAGATATATGCGACGAGTTCGTCGACTTTGTTTTTTTTGGGTGGGAGGGGTATTAGGGGGTGGGGGGTTGGAAGGAGAGGATTTGGCAGGAAGGGGGATGTGCCCGTAGGCCTAGGTGAGTGGCACCCGAACCAGGGTCTATGACGGCGGCGGCGGGTTGAGGTGTCGTTACGGAAGGACCCTCGAAATTCACGATGACTGATGAAGCCTCCGGAAGATGTGGAGATGGGGCGCGAGCTTCCTCGGCGGCTCGAGGAGATTCCGAAGATTTTGGGACTCGAGGACCGAGGATGGTGAGTTGTAACAGTCCACGACGATCGGCCTGTCGCAACGCGTTATATTAACCGGCGGGAACACGTGCCGGGGCTCGTGGTAAAAGGCGGGGATTCGCAACGGGAGCGCCTCGTTGCGATCCGTCGGCGGCGCGGGTCTCGGGTGCCTGGTTGACCCCGGCGGATGTCGAGGAGGCGCCACCCAGTTCCCGGGAAGAGTTTGGGTATCTGCAGGTCGTATGCGTGAGCGGCTCGTCGAGCAGCTTCCTCGTCACCACGGCGTCGAGCCTCGACGAGTTGACGTTCGCGTGCTCGTTCTTTGGCTAGTCGATCCTCGGCGATCCGGCACGTCTGTTCTACCGCGAGCCGTCGGGCCTCGGCTGCCCTCTTTGCGCGTACTGCTGCGGTACGCTGTGCCTCGGCGGCTAAGCGTCGTGCCCGAGCCGCCAGGCCCCTCGTTGGCTCGGCAAGCCCGACGAATACGGGTCCGCAAGTTGCCGCGCGATCATCTTCCGCCTCCTGTCATCAAAGGGTTTTAGGCTGTGACGGGGAATCTTTTGGTTACCCGTCACTTGAAACTGCCTCGCCCTAGTAAAACTTAAAGTTTAATGTAAAAAACTCACGTAAACGTTGAAACAAGGTTCACCTCCGAAAACGCTACCAGCAAACACTCAGGGCAATGATTATTAACGCTTTTCTTTTACTTACTTCTGTTAACCTTGTCTTTTGATGCTCTCCTGGAGCCCTATCCGTCGACGGAATAATCTGAGGAATTGGAGGGGAGGCGAAAGTCAGGTGGATCTACGATTATCCACTTCAAATTTAGTAACTTCTTCCCGCTCAAACTGGATGCTGCCACCGGACGGAAGACCGAGACCGCCGTTCAAGCAGAGCCGCAAGCGGGCAGGGGGCCCCGACCCCGCAACGAGAGAGTAAATCATCTCTCTAACCAATCTCTCTCACCGGAGTGCTGCCCAAACGGTGTGATTCTGTATTCGTTAATTTTTGTATGTAAATTGAATCGGCCACCTGTATTCCGAAGGCCTAAATTAGTTAATCATAGCTATACACCAGGGTGCACTCCCGAATATTTATGAGTCTGTGTATTCGCCTAATTTGCGATGTCTGCCCACGTGATCTCGGTAACGTCTCTTATTGGACAATCGCTCCGACTTTAGAATTTTGACCTCTCTGTATTTCCGCAAGCAGCCTAATCTGACACTCTTGTTCTAACCTTCCGTGGGTACGCCAAGTATATTTTCGCGGCAGAAATAAAAAGCAAAGGTAGCCATGTCAGGCTTCAACGAAGAAAACTTCTTTACTAAATTTCGAAAGGCTTACCAGGAAGGAAAATTGGAGAAGAAAGTCAAGGTATAATTTTGATTACCGGCAAAGTCAATGGTCACACGGGCTAATCTCTCATAAAGTTCCTTTTGTTTGTTTGACAAGGTTTTCGAGATTCACCACGTGTTCCGACCATGGAGTTCGCCACCTTCTTTAAGTGCCGCGAGTGTCTTCGGGTTTCGAGCTTGCTTGAGCCGCGTTAGCTTCCCGTATGATAGAATCTAGCCTCACCTTTTTTTGAACGTAATTTTCGAAGGAAAGCTAAGAATGTTAATGGGATAATTATATTAAAGTGGTAAGATTGTGGGAGAAATATTTAGATGTCGAGATCTAGCCATCATTTCCTTTTTATGTTACTTCCGAAAGGACACGAACGATGTTCTTGGAATAGTTGTTTTAAAAATTGGTAAGATTGTGGTAGATAACCTTTTGCCATAATTATGATTGAAATTGTCGGCTCGTGCGCGTAAAGCACCCAAATTTTGTGATATAAATAAATTTGATTGTTATCCCTCTATTAAGCTAAATGAGTGGCCTAAAGAATTTTTATTTAATTGAACCTCACGCCTTTCTCTCGCGTTGATCTCGAATTTTACATGGGTTAAGCTGTAAGATCAGTGAATCAGTGAAATCTAGAATTACGAATTTCAGTTCCCAGTAGCAATAACGGGTGATCCATATACAGGCCGTGGAAAACCCGTTATAACGCGGTGTACGGAAGCGACAAATTACGTCCCGGGCGGAGGTTGCGGACGCGAGATGGTTCGCCGGAATACGCCCCGACGGAACCGTTCACTCCACTGTCGTTTGGAACGGCGACTTGTTATAAGGGCCTAACCTGAAGGGTTAGTCTCAGAGAAAAATATATACACGCACGAAACCACGGACGCGAAAAGGGGCTTAACCTGAAGGGTTAGCTACAATAAAATAGGATTGATCACACGAAACCACGAACACGAAAGGGGCCTAACCTGAAGGGTTAGCCACAGTAAAAGTAAACTGATCGCACGAAACCACGAATACGAAAGGGGTTTAACTGGAAGGGATAGCCACAGTGAAATAAAACCGATCACACGAAACCACGAACACGAAAGGGGCCTAACCTGAGGGGTTAGCCGCAGTAAAATAAACGCTTGAATATTTCCGAACGCGATCACGAAGGGTCTAACCTGAAGGGTTAGCCACAATAAAATAAACGTTTGTGCACTTTCGAACGCAATGACGAAGGAGCCTAACCGGAAGGACTACGAACACGGATATTTTCTCCCGAAAATATATATAAGCGGCGGCACGGTGGTCGTTGTCTGAAGGAATGATGAAATTCGATGAGAAGAGATACTCATCAGGAGTGAGCAGTAAAAAAAACTTGGCTTGGCTTGAAGTGAATTTATTTTTAATATTCAGAAAGTGAGAAGGCAGAGCGTGTGCTGCTGACTCCTCAAGATCGTACAAGATATTGTCTAGCCTAGAGAGTCTCTAAGCTCGCTACAGCCTCGGCACGGGAGTCTCGAAGCAGTGGGAGCAACAGCGAGCCCGCCGATTGGCTGAGATCCGACAACGGAGCAGTGGGGGCCGCCTGCCTCGTTCCTACTACCTCAGCCTCCGCGAGTCGGCACCGAAATCGACGAATATTTAATCATTTTAATTATAAATTAAAAATAGAATTAATTATTCTGAAAATCTGAAAATTAAAAGAGTAGCTTAATTCTATCCCAGCTTCACTTTCCAAAAAGAACCGTGAAGCTGGGTCAAATAGAACGGTCGTTCCAGTTTATTTGTTAATAACTAATTATTAATTATTTTATGAATTATTTTAACTCGAGCTCATTTGACTCCTGGAACGACCCTTCTATTTAAACAAAAAATTACAGAAATCTTTATTTAATGCCCTCAAATCAACGATTCTTAATCTAATATTAATGCTAGTGAAAATTGATTATTTCTAACTAAATCAATTATGCTAGATGAGTGTACGAGCATATTCGAGTTTGGATTTGCACGCAAGTCCATCGGAAATTGTTATTAAGCGACTAACCAGCGGTGTTCATTGTTTATAAAATTCATTATTATTTCAAGACTGTACAGGGACCCACTGTCTGTTAAAAATTCCCCCAGGATACTTAATTTATTATAGTTTAATTCCTCAAGTAATTTACTATTGAACTTCTTCGTTATTTATTATTATTATTTTTTTAAATCCTGATTTAAAAAGTTTTCGAAGTGCCGGTTGAGCTCCCCGGCTTCGACCCGTGCGCCAGAGTGAAGGGAAAGATGAGCGTAGAGAGAGAGAGAGCGATAAAGTTGAGAGAGTAGATTGCGCTGTTTACTTGACCGGGAAGATTTTCCGGCACTTACAGGTCTATACATTAGAAAGCGGAAGGGCCCCAATGCAATAGAATGATTCATTGGGATGAGCAAACTCGCCGTTTAGAACTTCGAGAAATCCTCAATTTTTCACGTAGGTCCTTCAAACAAATTTCCTTAAGGAAATTTTAGGGGAAGATTACTAAGACAACTTGCTTGTATTTTCCGAGGATCTCAATTCATCCATCTGACATACAACATGGTTTCATTATTAAAAGATTTTATTGCAGCTGAACGGATGGGAAACTTGGAATTTCATTTAAGTTGCGTTGAACGGATGATTCCATATTTCCATTCAGCAGGGATTTTCATTATGCAAAACCTGCGCAAATTTATTTGCAGGATATGAGAGACCTCAAAGAAAAAATGGATCCTAAGGAATATAGGAAATTTACACATGAGATGTGTTTCACGGCTAGGCGCACTAGTGAACTTTTTGGTGGCATACTCTCTGATATGGTAATCGAGCAAACTATGATGAGGGCAATGAGTGTCGAGGGTGGTCCATTTAGACGTGGAGTCACAGACAGTGCCGTCTTTCAGTGGATTAATTGCGTTACTTGCACCAAGGACATTATTGATGGAATCGAGGCTTTTTGCAACATATCCTTCAAAAAAGCTACCAACACGCTGATACTAAAGACACTAGAATTACAAGATATGACACCGATGTAAAAAAACTGGAAGAATGGTTTCAGTCTCATGATCCTTTCCCAAACGCTGATGCTATTATGAGCATTGCAACAGGAGTTGTTGGCGATGGACAAATAAACTGCCATAATTCCTTCGAAGAAGATGTTGAATCTATGAAGAAGATAAATGGCATTACCTTCAGAGATTTAAAATTGAAAATTCCACAGAAAGTTCTGCCTTTGCTTGCTGCTAATAGTAAACTCAAAATCAATAGCGAACACGTTCCAATCGATCCCCTTTTACTATTTCAACGTATTAGCGTGACAAAAAAATCTGATAGCGAGTTGCAGAAGTATATGGAGCACGGATTAGCACCTTACCCGTTATCTTTGTACGACGACGCAGGGATGCGAAAAACGCGATCTTTTTACAACTTTTTCAGGGAATCTTTCACAAATGTCAACGATACCAACAACTTTGCTCACGTCATTGATGGTGGTATGCTGTTGCCATCGCGTTGAATAGCAAATCAACGAGAAGTTCTAGTCCCTCTTAGACAGTTACGCTAGATTTTTTAAAGATATTACGGTAGTAACGTAACAATTGTGTTCGATGGGTACGAGAAGGAGACAACCAAAGCAGCTGAACGAAACCGTCGTTCATTAAATAATTCATCCGTTGATTATGCATTCGAAGAAGATATGCAACTTAAAGTCGCACAAGAAAAGTTTCTGTCAAATCAAAACAACAAAGCTAGATTTATAGCCAAATTACGGGGAAAATTAACGCAAAATGGCATTTCATCCGAACAAGCAGATGGAGATGCTGACCGCTTAATTGTGACAACAGCATTAGGTTCATCATTCGTCAATGTTGTTGTAGTTGCTGAGGATATTGACGTTTTAGTGATTTTAACTGCTTTAACACCGAATGGAAAAAAAGTATTTCTTCTGAAACCACTTAGAGGCAAAATAGCACAAAAAGTCTATTCATCTGGCAGCCTTGATCACATGCCAATGTGTAAACAGCATGTGCTTTTTATACATGCATTTACAGGCTGCGATACTACGTCGGCATTCTACAACAAAGGCAAGAATAAGTCTGCAACTAAGTTTGAAGCTCTAAAAGATTTGCAGGATACTGCCGAAGAGTACAAAATAGAAAATCAACGGATGGAGGACATTTTCGAGGCTGGAGTGAAATGTATTCTTGCTCTGTGCGGCGCTCCAAACTCTGTGATCGATTTCAATCAGTACAGGTATCAATGTTTTACCACAGCTACACCGAAAGATACTCGTATACTATTATCAAATTTGCCGTGCACAGAATATGCAGCTCTGAAGGGGGACATATCATCTCACATGCGGCAAGTCTCTCTGCGACATGTCACAACTGCGGCATCTCTATCTAGCGGCTTCTCTCCCGCGCGGCATATTTCACAGTAAAATTGACATTTTTGCGGCATCTCTCACCACACCCCTGTGACAGGCCAAAGAAATAATGTTGGTCAAACCCCTACCCTTTTTCCAACGTCTCGTGGGGGCGGGAAGGCACCCCTGTGACTAGCCACAGAAATAATATTGTTCCCCTTTCCACTGGTGAGAGATGCCGCTAGGTAGAGATGCTGCAGGTGTGACTTGCCGCAGAGAGACTTGCCGCATGTGAGATGATATGGACCCCTCTGAAGCACCCGAAAAAAGTTTATTTACAAATACAAATATAGCAAGGTAATAATTTGTTGCCAACAGAAATGGGATGGAAATTGGGAAAATTTGTAAGGCCAAACCCCATGAATAAACAACCAGCCCCCGATAATTTGCTGAACATTATTTTTTGCAAATGCAAATCAGGTTGTGGAGAAAATTGTGGATGCAGGAAAAGTGGACTTTTCACACAAGCCTGTTCCGAATGCCAAAGCATGAATTGTTCCAATTGTTCACCAGAAACAGTTTTTGGTGAAAATGAACTGGAAGATGAAGAAATTGATAGTGTCAATAATGTTTAAAATAATTTTCTCCATTTATTTGGGTATCACATTCCTACAATTACAATCTCTCATTAACCGAACGTATGATAAGTTATCGGTATTCTCTCAGTTCTTATCCCCTCATGGTAATACTTTAAGTATCTTGTGGTTTCTGTCTTACCGACCGTAGTGCAATTACCATACTTAGGTTCTAACTCAAAGAAGATCGGTAATACTATTGCATGTAGTTGATGGAGTTAGCCTGAAAGATGTGGGGTAAGGTAGGTTGCGCCTAGCTAGGCGTTACATCAAATTTTGTAAAATTTCGGGATGTAACAGACGGAGGAGGTTACCAAAAATATTAATTTTATATTTCATAGAGTGGAGTAAAGGAATTTTTTTGAAAAAAAATTCGAAAAAAAAATGTTTAAACCAAAATTTTTAAACAAAAATTTATTTAAAAAAATTTATTGGAAACAAATTATTTTTGAAAAATTTTGGCGGAGCAGGTAACGAAAAATATTAATTTTATTTCGCATAGAGTGAAATAAAGAAATTTTATTGAAAAAAAAACTTTAAAAAAAATCTTTGAAAAAAATGTTGTGCAAAAAAATTTTTGAAACAAAATTGTGTGAAAAAAATGTTTGAAAAAAAATTTCAGCGTTTATGCTCTTTTGCCCGGGGGGGGGGGGGGGGGGGCCACGAAACCCAAAAAATAAAAAATCAATCATTAAAACGTTTGTTCAAGTTAAATCTAAATTTATTTCAAGAAGATACCAAACCATTGTTTAAAGTTACCTATGCCAGTGTCTAAAGTGCCTCATCTCGAAAGTGCGCATGCGCTGCTTTTTCACCAGTGCCTAAAGTAGGCCATATTCAAACTGCGCATGCGCCAAAATGTTTCGCATACATTCTGCTCAAATAAGGTCCTTTATGCACAAATTACAAGCATGAAAACGTCAACGTTTGAGGTGGGTGTTGCAAAAATTATTATTTTATAAACATGAAAAAATCAGATTTCAATGTTTTCTATTAAAAGTAAAATCCACAAGAAATCAAAAAAGTCTACACAATTTTTTCTGATTTTAAACAGTTATTTCCGAAGAGATAATTCCTATTCAATTCGCCCCCGTTTTCTACTGATCAACGTGCACTAGGGAAAAAATCGTCAAGACCCAGAAATCTAAATCGGATATATATCGAATTTTTCAAATTTTAATTTTGGTATTTGATGAGATAAGATAAATAAGAACTTGTGGTTTATAAAATTTTTGTATAATAAAATTAAAAAAATAAATAAATACAATAAGGAAATCGACAAGATCCAGGACTTGAAATTAGAATTACAGCAACTTTAAAAAACTTTCAGTTTGGTATATAATGCCCAATTGTATGCAATTGTCATTTTTTTATGTAGTGTATTTTCATACTTAAAAATTCCACGCATGCATGAAAAAATTAAAAACCACAAGTGAAGAAAATAATTCTATGAAATAGCAAATTCCAAATTCTGGAAATTTGCTGTACTTCTAGGGACGACTGAAAAATCCCGAAAAATAAAATTCTTGATACTGTAAAATTCCCGTTCAATAAAATTAAAAAAAAAAAAAAAATTCCCGAAGAGTTTATAATATCACCAAATAATAAAATTCCCGTTCGAAAAAATTGCCCAATTATAAAATGTCCGAACTATAATATTCCTTAATTATAAAATTGTAGAATTTAAATAATTAAAAAAGTTGTTTCTTAATAAATATCATTTATATATTAAAAATACGATAATAAAATATTTTCTTCAAAGAAATCTTCGTTTAATATTTTAAGTTTTAATAAATTATTGTTTAAATGTAAAATAAACATAATTATATAAACCACTAATTTATCTCAAAGTTTCTTTTCATTTACATTTTAATTAAGGATTAGATTTTTAAGAACATTGCTTGTACTTCAAAAAAAAATACTATGTACATTTTCAACCTTCATTTTTTATCCAGAGATATATTTCCTTCAATTACTGTTATTTCGAATTTAAACAATAATTTTTTTAAACTTTAATCATTAAAAAAGTTTTTTCTTCTGTAGAAATATTTGATTATTTCAATTTTAAAAAATATTTATCAAAGAAAAATTTGTTCAGCACTGATTCATCTAGAAATTTATTTTTATTTTGAAATTAAAAATTCGATTCTCCTGAAAGTTTTTTGTAATTTTTTAAATAGACTATGTACAAAAAACCTGTCTCCAGCTTCAGATCTCAAACAAACTCTATATTTTCTTAAATTCTTAATTTCGGTTCAGTCTAGTAATAAAAGTTAAACTTCAAAGTACAAAAAATTATAATTTTAATATTGTGTCTATCATTTGTAGAAACATGAAAGTATTAGCAATAAATTGTAATAATATTTAGCCAGTATAAACATAATTACCTTTTTTAAAGTATTTTGGTATTTTTACTCAAAATTTAGTTTATTTATTACCATCATGTAAGTGCTTGTTTCATTATTAATATTTCATTATTTATTCCAAACATGTATTTTCGGTGTGCCTAGACATTCTCCTTTGAAATTATTATATTCGGAAGTGCGGTGTTTGTTTAGCGATACATGTCAAACGTTTCCCCGTATCGCATATACGTTTATACACGGAGAAAAATGGATGGTCAAAGTTAGAGGGTCAAAGTTAGAAGGTCAAAATTTAGGAAGCCAGTTCGTTCTTCTAGATGGTCTGAAGAGCCTTTCAGAATTTTTTCGACATAGTGAGAGACTCTCATTTTATGGCCAGTCTGCGTGTTGTAAGAAGGTCAGGCTCACTATCAGGGATAATCGAAGTATCCTTTCGGGGTGGTCAATACGATCATCTTGTTTTTACTCATTTTGACCATCCACGGAAGAGCAAATGACCCATCGCGGAGGGCCAACCTGATTAGTTACCGTTGGCGTGTTCATTTAAAATGAATAAATGTGTAAGTCGAATGTTCACAACAAATAATAAAAGTAAAGTGCATAAGAATATTAGGAATTATTGTAAATTCACATTCAAGATGAAAAATATATTCCTTTCTTTAAAAATTAAAATCTATCATTTATTTTTAAGGAAAAAATATAATAAATAATTCAAATTTCACTTCACAAGTCCTTCTTGTGAGCAAAGAATTATTTTTAATAACTCTACTCATATTATTTGCTGTTTAAAATTGCTTTTCACATGTTCTCATTTCAAATAAGCGCGCCAACCTCAACCAATCCGGTTGTCGACGCGATGGATGCAGTGTGAAAGGAGACGTGAGTTGGGAGCACCATGGTTCTGAGCAATTTCGGAGTGAGTGAATGTCATTGAACCGTTCAGCGTCACATTTGCTGCTTATTGAACTTAAACATATTTTTAACAAGTTTAAACTGCTTTTTTGCTATTTCGAATATGCGTGGAGAGTGAAGTGCATAAGAGAGAACATGATTGAAAGTGAATTAAGTTTATTCTTTTGAATGTTCAACGTCAAATTTGATGCTTCCAAGGGATTTAGGATAAAGGCGTAACTGGACATTCAGCTATCAATTTGTTTTCATCGTGTCGTTTCAAACTGAAAATGTGCAAAAAATTTTAGCATCCATTGATGATGCAAACAGTAACGAGATGTGGGATATTGATTCCTGAATTCACTTCAATGTTTGAAATCTTAAAATTCAGTGTGACACCGTGCCATGTCCTTAGCCTTTCGTGCGCCAAAAAATATATTGTCAATGTGCACTGTTTTTGCATAGCAAATTATGTCTCGTGCACCTCACTCTCCACAAAGAATGAAACATGCTTTCAGAATTCATGTATTTCATATAAATTTTCAGGTTTTATAGGTTCCACTTAATTTTATAATTTCCAGTCTCTTACAAGAGAGAGACTGGAATAAGGAGGAAAAAGACAACAAATATATAAAATGTAGGATAATCAAATCGACCCCATAAGATGGCCAGGTCGACTGTTCGAGGAGACCAAGTCGACTATCTGATATGACCAAATCTTGACCTTCTATGATGAGCGATTCGACCTTTTATAATGATTAGTCCCGCCATCCCTGATGATCGGTTCGACTCTCTATGTGTCACGTCCCGAGCAATAGGCGAGGGTAGTATGGAAAATAGGAAAAGGTTTGTCTGTCACTTATCAGCCCTACGCGGACTGTGTCAGAGTGCAGTGTTTGAAATGAGTAAGAGATTGTTGCTTGAATAATTTTTTTATTATAAGGAGTAAGAACAGAGTTAAAAGTTACATGAAATAAACTTACATACCTACATTTATGCGTCTATGTACCTTTCGATTCGCTCTGTGTTGGTGCCTAATGCTAAGACTCTTCTCCGGCTATGTATTTAGGGTTGTTTGTTATAGGGGTAGGGCTGTATACGTTACAAACTTTAATATTTAATATTTCAACAAAAAAAAGGTAATTTCAAATAAATAACAGTTAAATTTAACCAAACAAAACGAAGTTTCTAAAAACACCTAAACCCTTAACTAAAACAGATTAAGTTTTGATCAAACAGTTGAATTAAACATTTAAAAAATTGATATACTTCCAAGAAAACGAATTTTTAACCAAATATTTAATTTTTTACCAAGAAGAACAATTTTTAATGAAATACATGAATTTTCAACCAAGTGGTTCATTTTGTAACTAAGAAAGATCATTTTTTAACTAAAAATGAAATAGGTATTTTCGCAGATAAAGAAATAAAGATTGGACTGAATTGATGAATCTTCAACGAAAAAAAAAATGAATTTTCAACAAAGTAGTTCAAATTTAGACCAAAAAGTTGAATCTTCTAGCAAAGTGTTGAATTTGCGAGCCGAAAATACAAATTTTCCATTAAGCAATTGATTTTTAGGCCAAAAATATAATTTTTCAACGAAATAGTTAATTTTTAACCGAAACAGGTTCATTTTCAATCAGATAGTTGCATTTCCACCCCAAAAATATGACATTTCTACAAAAAGAGATGAATTTTCAAACCAGAAAAGAAAAAAATTTCAAACACTTGAAAAAATGTATTTGTTAAAACTATGTAATTTCATAAATATTTAAGGAATTTTAATAGTATTTCCATGATTCAAACGGGTTTTAATTTTTTTAATTTTATGTGAATTTAGGAAATTAAAAGAATTTCAGAGATTTCAGAGCATTTGACTAATTTTTTCGCGCTTAGTTTGTATATGATATATTTTTTTAATGAATCTCAGTATCTTAATTGTTCTAATAATCCTTTTTTTCATATTTTTTATTGAAGGTTAATTATAGAAACTAATTTTTATAAAATCTTTATTGGTTTCACATGTATACGTTTATATAAAATAAAAAATGGTTGATTGTTTAAATTCCACAAAATGTAGATTATTGATTATTACACTCAAAAAAATGTGTGGTTAGATCAACCAGAATTTTGGTTAAATATGGCCTTACTATTTTTTCTGGTTAAAGTAATCAGAATTCTGATTATTTTAAACGGAATTCTGGTTAATTCAACCATAATTCTGGCTAGTCTAACCAGAAAAAATAGTAAGGGCATATTTAACCGGAATTCTGGTTGATTTAACCAGACATTTTGTTGAGTGTACCCGTACTGCAATTAACTTTAATCGTTGCAAATAAATTTTTTGTATTTCGGATGAAAAGGTGTTTAAAATAAATTGTTTGGGTTTTTCCCAACGTTTTGAAAACATTGCTTCAAAATCTTCCAGATTCTTTTTTTGACAAATTTCTAAATCTTTTGAAATTTAAAAAAAATATTGTTAATTATGTTGTTTCAATTTTTTTAATCTTCTCTGAATGTAAATTAATTTTAAATCATTTAAAAACTGCTAATACATCTAAATATCTTCTAAAATAATGCAATGGTTCCTTCATATTTTTAAAAAACCTTCAAAATTAAATCATTTTCGTCAAATCGTTAACAATGTTTAGAAACATTTATAAATAAATTGCGTCATTCATAAGATTCATGAGGTGAACGTTTGGAAGTATTAAAAAACAGTTTTTCTAGAATTCGTAATGCAAAGATTAGTGCCAAAAGAGGAAGGGGGGGGGGTATACAGTTTTTAATAATACATTTTTTTTGAAAAATCTGTGAAACATTGACTTTGCCAAATACCAGAGAAATAGATTTTCTTACAGGAACACTACTTTGCAGATATGAGCAGCATGCTTCACATTTTTCTTTAAAAAAGCTGTTAAAATCAATTTTTTTTTTTTACTTTCTGAGTGATGTCAAGAAGCTGTGAAGCCTTAATTCTAAATTAAAAAAAAAATTATATCTACTTTGTCCAAAGTTACCTATAGAAAATTAAAGTTTTTGATACAATTTCTGAAATATTTGAATTTTAAAAATTAAATTGAAAAAAAAAATTGAAAAAATTTTTTTTGCAACAATATTTTATATAATTCGTATTAGTTATTCCATGTGAAAACCAGTTAGATTGCAACATAAACTTAAACGAATGTAGTCCATAATTGTTTTTCATTGAAACTGGCTTATGAAAAATATATCAGAACGGCTAGCTTGATGCCTTAAATCTTTTCAAAAATTAAAAAAATCATTCAAAATTTTTCCAGGTATATCAAGCACTTTTTATGTACTTGAAACCTTTCAAAATTCTTAAAAAGCTTTGTTTTTGGCAAACCGAATACATCACTGCCAAGGAGAATGAAAATGAGGAGAGGTATCAAGACCTTAAAAGAGAGTTGCAACGACTCTACCCAAAATATTCGGTACAAGTAATTGTCTTTGTGATAGGTGCTTTCGGAGGAGCGAAACTATCACTGCTTCATAACCTTCAAGTCATACCCGCGTGCCAAAAATATGCCAAGGCACTTGCGAGATGGGTGCAGAAAGCTGTCATCCTTGGGTCGCTTCGTGTCCTCAAGACACACGAAGGTTTCGCCGGCCTGTCGTTGTGATTTCATCGTGCCCTGTGACCACCCATCCCACGGTTGTGAGACGTGGCCATAAGTTTGATTTACCGCGGTTCTACTGGGAGCCGGTGTCATTTTTCAGAATGCAGTTGCTCTCAGTGGGACCCTGCAAGGGTTGTTTAACCCTTTTCTTCCGCAAGATTTCACCGGGAGCGGGTGCTAATCTGAAAAACTGCACCCGCTCTCAGTGAAATCGCGGTAAAATTTCAGCTGTAACCATGTTGCACGACCATGAGATAGGTGGTTACAGTCTGCGGGGATTCAATACGATAATCCGGCAAAAGTCTCGCGCACCCTGAGGATGCGGAACGACCCAATGACGACCGTCTTCGGCACCTTCGCCACCAGCGTCGTAGCATTTTGTTAACACGCAGGGATGCTTTTAAGGCTATTAACCAGTGTAAGCTTGGCACCTCCAAAAGCGCCGATGAGCAGGACGATTAGTTTAACAGAATATTCCGGGTATCACCGTCGGAACCCCTCACAAGGTCTTTATACCTTTCTTTCTTTTCATTCTCCTTGGGTATGATGTTTTTGTCAGCTGGTGCCGAAAATTCAATAACGAACATGGTTCGCTTCTCAAAGTCTAGGAGAACCATGTCGGATCTTCGAGGATGCCATTAAGTTTTTCTCGCTTCAAATAAACCTTGGCGCATTTTCCCATCCCAAATTCCATTCCAATTTCCTGAGAGTATTCTTCGACAATCCCTAGAGCTCGGAATGGCGAAATGCGAGAGATAGTACCAATAATGTTAGGCAAAAGAGGAGTGGCCTCATGGTATCGCCCTGAAAGACACCTCTCTGAAAGGTGATGGTGTTAGTTGTCACACGATCTTTTCCAGTTGAGATAGTAAATCTGGTTTTCCAAATCGGCATCAATCTCTCTATGCACCTCACGGTGTGAGGATAAGCCTTCAAGCTCTTCCAGAGACAGATGATATGTCTATAGGAGGTTGAAACAAAAGCTTTCCGGCAATCAATCAAGGCCATCGATAGGAAACGCTGTTAGGATGCTGCGTCTTTGCAGACATATCTATCGATGAGCAGGTTTTCCCGACATCCTGCTACGCCTTTCTTTGAGCCGCGTTGTTCGTACATTTCTCGCCACACAGGTCCGATTGTCCGAACAATCCTATCATTTAGGATAGACGTGGAGATCTTATACAGTGTGTTCAGACAAGTGATTGGCCTGTAATTCTTCGGGTCGGCTAAGTTGTCCATCTTTGGATGGAGTACTGTCCGCCCTTTCACCAACCACACCGCAATAGGCGCTTCCGAATTTAGATATGAGATGGAAATGCGGGCCAGAGGCTGATGGGTTGAAGGAAACTTTTTCCACCAAAGGGTCTTCATACCAGCTAGTCCCGGAGCGGAATGGTTCTTCATGCCTCTTAATACTTTTTTCACCTCATTGGTTATGATAGGTGGGCATTCTTCCTCAGGCATTATGAGGGCATTGCGCAGATCCTTGGAGCTATTTATGTTCTTTGAGCCTTCTTCAAGTGGATTCTGGACTTCGTACACTTCTCTCCAAAATGCTTCGACGTCCTCTGGTTTGGGTAGATGGTCGACAGTAACTCGGCGATCTTGGAAGTGTCGAGATGGGTCAGAGAAAAACTGTTGATTTTCTCTAACCCACCTCTTTCTCTACTCTAGACTTATCATAGTGTTAGGTAGTACTCGTATTCTGTCAACAATGTTATTACGGGGTAAGACCGAGGAGGGAGATTGGGAGTTGAAGTGCCGAAATAATGGTTTAAACAAAATGAAACGAAGGATTCGTAACAAATAAGCTATGGTTTATTAACCATTTACATGATGGGATTCGGTAACAAAAAAGCCAACAGCCATACCACGCTGAAAAAACCAGTTCTCGTCAGATCACTGAAGTTAAGCAGCGTTGGGCGCGGTTAGCACTTGGATGTGTGACCATTCGAGAAAACCGAGTGCTGTTGGCACATCGTGGGTGTGGTGAGCCCACACTTGTAGTTATTTACTACAAGTTATCAACCTAGAAACACTACCCGAATCGGGTAGTGTCACGCCTACCCCGAAAGGGAAATGGCTTAATGGTATACAAACGAAGGATTCGTAACAAATAAGCTATGGTTTATTAACCATTTACATGATGGGATTCGGTAACAACCGAGGCACTAGCAGACACTTTTTAATGTCTGCTTCCGAACACGACCGAGTCCGGACTAGCGACGGGGGAGCGTCGTCGCTCGGGGCTTCGGGACCCCTCGGGGGCTTCCGCCTCCTCTCGTGTACAGGCCGGCGGTCCTTTTGTGCAGAGCCATACAGAGTATTAATTTAGAGCAACAATTCTGTTACACCCCCATCCTCGCGGGGGTTCGGGTATAAATGCTTATACCTTTATAGCTTTTCAGTTCGTATATAGTTGGAGAAACCTTTTTCCTAATAGTATAAGGACCTTCATGTTGGCCATGTAACTTACCTGACTTATTATCCGCTTTGCTTGACAGTTTGGTTACTCTTTTTAGAACCCTATCTCCTATTTTTAATGTCACCGGTCTTCTTGAATTGTCACTGTTAACTTGTCTCTTATTTGCCAGGTCTGAATTTTTCCGGACTTCTTCTTTTATAATTTGTAACTTTCTTAATCTATGTGTCCATTTATCTATGCTTTGAAATTCAATATGGCTACCGTATTCTAATTTATTTCTTAGAGACTGGAGTGGTTCCAATTCGCGACCGAAATTCAATAACTCAGGGTTAAATTGTGTTGACGAGTTTTTACTAGTGTTTATGGTGAACTGTGAGTCATCGATGTGCTCGTTCCAGGTGGAGTGATCGTTTTCTAAATAGGTCTCAATTATTTTTTTGATTGTTCTGTTATAGTGCTTGGTGGGGTTTGCTCGGGGGGTAGTATGTTAGTGTTTTTGTATTTCTTATCCCAAATTTTTCTGTTAATTCTCTTAAAGTTTTGTTGACAAATTCCATGCCATTGTCGGTGCGGAGAATCCGCGGTGTTCATCAACGCGAAATGACACGTTTATGAAATTCTGACACCATTTTGATCCCGTTAGCTTTTCTGATCCCATTAGCCCTATTTGCGGTTGGTTTCTTTTGCTGGTTCTTCAAAAAACTTTACAATTTTTTACATATTTAAGTATCTCTGAATACATCCCTGGCCAGAAGTAGTATTCGGAAATTCTCGGGTGTGTTTTTTCGGAACCTAAATGTCCTGCTAGTATGTGATTGTGATTTTTGTAAAACCTGTATTCGTAATTTTTTGGGTACGACGACTTTCCATGGGTTAGAGTCTATTGATAGAGTAGATTCTAGTGGTTCGGTTCCGTAAAAATAGAGTTGCGAATCTCTGATTCGCCATTTTTCGTGTCCTTCCGGCCTTTATGTAACTTGTCTGATTTTAGAAGAGTACCAGTCGTCTGTTTTGTCGCGTCTGTTTCGCGTTTGTTTCGAGTTGGAAAGGTTGCGTGAAATCTGGACATGTTAGTGTAGGTGCTGACGTTAAAAGATCTTTAATTTTCTGGAAGGCCTCATCTTGTTCTAATCCCCAATCCCATATTTTGTCTTTTTTCAATAATCTATTCATTGGTTCTATTATTTCGGCAGAATGTGGGATGAATTTTTTATACCAACTTGCCATCCTTATTATGCGCTGTAATTGTTTAATATTTTTAGATTCATGGAATTCTAGGATTGGTTGCATTTTGTTCATTATCTATTTGGATTCCTTTTTCGTTATCTGTAAACCCTAAGTATTTGACTTTCGAGCATTCAAACTCGCATTTGTCCGGGCAAATCGTTACATTGGAATAATTTATTCTATCTAATACAATGTTCAAGTATTTTAAATGGTCATAACAATTTTGGGTTACAATTACTATGTCGTTTAAATAACAAAAAACGTTTGGCTTTAAATCTAGAGTTATAATTTTATCCATAAGTCTCTGGAAAGTGGCTGGAGCATTGGTTAAATCAAATGGCATCCTTTTGAACTGGTACATGCCTTTCCCAGGGACTATGAATGCTGTGATTGGTTTTGAGTTTTCTTCTAATGGTATGTGTAAATGAGATAAATTTAAATCAATTTTATAAATGAATTTTGCTGATCTTAAAGTGTCCAGTATTTCTTTCATGAGTGGGATTGGGTAGAGGACCTTTTTTGTAATATTATTAACTTTTCTGAAGCCTCAACGGAATCTATCATCTTTCTCCGGTTTTTTACCATCACTGTATGATTCGATCAATCGGAACAAGAAGGTTCTATAATATCCTGTTCTAATAATTTATAAAGAATTTAATAAATTATTTTTTTAATCTTTGGGCTGACGTAGTAATATCGCTGTTTATGGGTTTTTGGTCTTGCAGTCAATCTTATGTTTTGTTAGGTGAGTCGCCCTATGTTCTCTTCCCTGGTATACGTGTTTATCATTATTTATTTTGTTTATTTATTTTTCCTAATCTATCTGAAATGTTATATAATCTTATAGCTTTATTTTTCAAATTAACCCATTGATTTCTGTTATCAATTTCCGATATCTCATTGGCTTTTTGAGATTCCTTTTTTAATTTTTTCTGATTAGTAACTTTTACATTTTTCCAAATATGACTATAGCTATTTCTATACGTGTCCTCGTATTCACTCTTGTAAACAATTTTTCATCTTACCTTTATCGAAAGATCGATTTTCAATGCCTGCAGAGTGAAGCGAAAATGGCTGAATGAAGCCGAGTTTTCTTTTTGTCCCTAGGGAGGAAAAGTGATGACGTAGCGGGATGAAAAGAAATTAAACGGCTCGTGATTGGTCGCAAGCAGAATCTCTCTATTGTGACGCGATCGTTCCCTCTCTCGCTCCATCTCCGTCATAATCGCACGAGCGCTGCACAGTGGGGTGAAATTGGAAGACGAGGTTAAAAATAACATTTAGAACGTAATTATGCACCGATTTTAGATTTTTTTTGCGAAAAATTCAGAAATAAATTGTTCAGAAAATGGTGCCAGTAGATTTTTTATTTTTTTGTTTATTTAATTGTTATGTTAATGCAAACAGCGAAGAAAATGTCGATTTTTTTAATTTCATTTTTTATCTTCTAGCCAAAATTTTTCTCATACTTCTCGTTCCTTGTATTTAATGCACAGGGGTACGAGAAAGACGAAAAAATTGTTATCTTGCAAAGTTAATTGTTATAAACAAATTGTATTAACAAATGATCGACATTAGGGGTTATTCATCTTCAAAGTATATTTCTGCTCTGAAATCGCTTGCCTTCATCGTTAAGATGATACGTGGCCATTTAAATTTAATATTTAATGTTATTTGTTTATTTTATAAACAAATTATATAAACAAATGCACATTTTGGGCGTTTTTAGGCGAAAAGAAACCGTTTCTTCTTTCGAACTGGTTGCAATTATATTTCCAATGATGTTTTCTGTAAAAATTTTTGCCACTCATCAATATTTTTTTATTTTATAAACAAATTATATCAACAAATGCACATTTTGGGCGTTTTTAGGCGAAAAGAAACCGTTTTTTCTTTCGAACTTGTTGCAATTATATTGGCAATGATGTTTTCTGAAAAAAATTTTGCCACTCATCAATATTTGTTTATTTTATAAACAAATTATATAAACAAATGCACATTCTGGGCGTTTTTAGGCGAAAAGAAACCGTTTTTTCTTTCAACCTTCTTGCAATCATATTGCCAATGATGTTTCTTCAAAAAGTTTTTGCCACACATCAATATTTATTTATGTTATAAACAAATTATATAAACAAATGCACATTTTGGGTGTTTTCAAGCAAAAGCCAATGATGTTTTTCTATAAAAATTTTACCACCTATCAATATTTGTTTTTATTATAAACAAATTATATGAACAAATGCGCATTTTAGGAGTTTTTAAGCGAAAAGTATTTGTTTTTTCATCTAACCTTGCTGAAATTATATTTTCAATGATGGTTTAAAAAAAAATTGATATGCATTAATATTTGCTTATTTTATAAACAAATTATACAAAAAATTAACATTTTAGGCGTTTACCTAATTTGTTTTTAAAATAAACAAATAGTGAGGCATGACAATACTTCATCTAGACAATTCATTGTCAATATAGTTTAAACAATAATAAAAGAAAACGAACATCATTGGCCATATAACTGCAACAAGATCAGAAGAAAAAACGATATTTTTTCGCTTAAAAACTCCTTATATGTGAATTTATTCATATAATTTGTTTATAAAATAAGTGAAAATTAATGAATGGTGAAATTTTTTCAGAAAACATCAATTGGAAATATAATTTCAGCAAGGTCAGGAGAAAAAACGACTTATTTTCGCTTAAAAACGCTGAAAATGTACATTTGTTCATATAATTTGTTTATAAAGTGAAAAAATATTGATGGGTGGTAACAAAATTTTCAGAAAACATTATTGGCAATATAATATTAGCAAGGTGAGAAGAAAAAACGGTTTATTTTCGCTAAAAATCGCCAAAAATGTGCATTTGTTTATATAATTTGTTTATAAAATGAACAAATATTGATGGGCGGTAAAAATTTGATCACAAAACCTCATTGGCAATATGATGTCAGCAAGGTCAGAAGAAAAAACGACTTCTTTTCTCTTAAAAACGCTGAAAATGTACATTTGTTTATATAATTTGTTTATAACGTAAACAAATATTGTGAGTGGCAATACAATTTTCAGAAAACATTATTGGCAATATAATGTTTGCAAGGTCAGATGAGAAAACGGTTTATTTTCGCTTAAAATGGCCCAAAATGTGCATTTGTTTATATACTTTGTTTATAGAATAAACAAATATTGATGGGTTGCAAAATTTTTCTTGAAAAACATGATTTGCATAATAATTTCAGCATGGTAAGAAGAAAAAACGATTACTTTTCGTTTAAAACCGCCCAAAATGTGTATTTGTTTATATAATTTGCTTATAAAGTAAACAAATATTGACGAGTGGCGAAAATTTTTTCAGAAAACATCATTGCCAATATAATGGCAAGAAGTTTGAAAGAAAAAACGGTTTATTTTCGCCTAAAAACGCCCAAAATGTGCATTTGTTTATATAATTTGTTTATAAAATAAAAAAATATTGATGAGTGGCAACATTTTTGTCAGAAAACATCATTGGAAATATAATTGCAACAAGTTCGAAAGAAAAAAAGTTTCTTTTCGCCTAAAAACGCCCAAAATGTGCATTTGTTCATATAATTTGTTTATAAAATGAACAAATAACATTCAATATCAAATTGCAATAGCCACGTATCATCTTAACGATGAAGGCAAGCGATTTCAGAGCAGAAATATACTTTGAAGACAAATAACCCCTAATATCGATAATTTGTTAGTACAATTTGTTCATAACAATTAACTTTGCAAGTTAACAATTTTTCTATCTTTCTCATACCCCTGTGCATTAAAAACAAGGGACGAGAAGTATGAGAAAAATTTTGTCTAGATCATAAGAAATGAAATTTAAAAAATCGACATTTTTTTCGCTGTTTGCATTAACATAACAATTAAATAAACAAAACAATGAAAAATCTACTTTCACCATTTTCTGAAAAATTTAGTTCTGAATTTAAAAAAAAAATCTAAAATCGGTGCATAATTACGTTCTAAATGTCATTTTTAACCTCGTCTTCCAATTTCACCCCACTGTGCGCTGCAGCCAAGTTCAAGCCTTTTACGATCGAGAGAAAACAATATCGATTTATATAGTATTCTCATCTCTCTCTCTCTCTTTCACACGCGAAATTCTTTCCATTTCCGTCATCATCGCACGAGCGCTACAGCAAACTTCAAGTGACTACTCTAACGCACTCTAATACTCGTTGCAATCATAGCCTTTCGACCCTAGTTGTGCAATATACTATTTCCCAACTTATTTTCCTTATTTTCCCTCCTGAATTTTGGTTTACTTAAACTAAATTAGTCTTGGGTCCTTGAGTTGTCGCTAGTGTCTTGCGTGAAGATGCTCTCTAGAGCAGGCCTGCCCAAGTAGGGGAAATCTGCTCATACGCCACATGTTCGAGTTCCACCACCACTTCCCTTTTCACAGGTCCAGAGGCTTGGGGGTGGTCGCTCTCATGAAGTTGAATGAGTAGAGGTCAGTGGTGGTGTTAAATTCCCATGTGTTCTAACAGGGAATTTCCCCGAGTTGGGCAGGCCTGCTCTAGAGGTTGGCATTTTTTTCTCGTGGGGATGCTTAGTAAGCTTGGAATTTTTTTCTTAGGGTTTTTTAGAGGAATTTGTGCGTTTTGTATTTGTGAGGATTGGTTAGGTTTGATAGGTACTAGGGGGCTTTCACTATCTTTTAGTGTTGGACTGTTTGTGCTACTTTTTTTCTATTAATTTTTTTCCGTACCTAGTGTCGTTTTTCCGAGCAATTTAATTTTGTTATTTCAATATTATGTTCCACGATTGAAACAAAAACTACGCATCCTATCAAAAAGCGAATTTCACTAAATTTGTAGCTCTCTTTTAGGTGAAGAACTTTTTTCAATTCATTTTTTCTCGTAACTTGTGTCCTTTGTCCACAAATGTTTATTTTTTTATTCTCAATGTTATTTTTCACGAACTATGTAAGTCAAAAGATACCCGTTGTATCGAAAAATGAATAATAACAAATTTATAGATCTTCTTTGAGTGAGCATTTTTCGTCTATTCGTTTTTTTATAGCGTGTGTCGTTTGCCGAAAGATTTAATTTTTTCTTTTTAATGTTTGTTTTTACGAATAACACAAAAACTACATATCCTATTGAAAAGCGATTCATAACAAATTTGTAGATCTTTTTTAAGTGCAAAATTTTTGGCTGATTTATCTCTTTTCGTATCTAGCAGATTTTCACCGCAAAAAGAATTTTTTTATTGTTTAAAACCGTGACTAAGAAATTCTGGTTAATGATCTTGATCTTTTTTTCGGGTCCTAAAAACGTGTGCCAAAGCGCAACCTAATCAAAAACAAGGACAGACAGATACCATCGTAAAACCTATTTTTTTCGAACTCAGGGGGTCTCCAAATATGAAGATTTAGAGAAATCCGCGATAGTCAATTTTAACATAAAAAAATTCCTTTTCATTATTATGAGAACGTGAAAAATAAAATTTGAGTAGAAAAAATACGATGTCCTTTTCATTTGAATGCAAACAATTTGAAATTGCAAGCTTTTCTAGTTTAATATTTCTAAAAACGTAGAAAAATGTATGAGTTTGAATAAAAAACAACAAAAATAAATTAATTCAAGCTTAAAGCATCAAAAAGTAAATAATTCCAGACTTTGGTTAAAATTCAAGTCTTTATAAATTAAGATTTTGGAAGTAAGTCATTAAAAATTAATCAGTTTTAAATTTTGCATCAAGCTTTTTAAAATACACTTATTTTAATCTCATGCGCAAAATTAATAAGTTGAAAATCAATATTATTTCCATTTTATATTTTTTATTGCATAAATGTATAACAAGAATACATTGATATTATAGATATTATAGATATTATAGTATCGACCAGGATAATACACACACGGAAAAATGTCGATAAATTTGAAAATAAACAAATTATTTTATATATGATTACTGTACTCATTTTATGATTATTATTACAAAATTTTACGCACACATATAATCTCAGGCATTAGTCAACTGAGCTATCGAACCACAAAAAAAAAACAATTATTGTTGATGTTAAGGAAACTTTGATTTACGATAAAAGAGTCGCGCAGTCTGAGCTTCCCGAAGGGGTGGGCCATTTTCCTCAGGACTAAGTGCTGCCTCCCATTCATGGGAATGGGGTTGAGTATCAATTTGTCCCAAATTCCACTGATTCATCCGGCCTGACAGGGATAGCATATCCTGTTCGTGACTCGTTTGAAGTCCAGCCTGTGTTTGATATGCTTGTTGTCCGATGTTATGTACGTGCTGTTGTTGATAGTAGTTTTGTTGGGGATACGCAACCGAATGTTGAAAGTTGGTTTGTCGCTGGCGTTGTGCAGCATTTTGAAGGTCGATTTGTTTCTGGAGTTGTGCAGTCAGACGTTGTTGTGCTTGTTCTTGTTTTCGTTTTTGTTTTCTTTCTGCCTCTTCTATCGCCTCAGGATTATGTATGAGATTGTAATTTCGCACCTTCACTTTAGCACCTTCATAGGGTTTCTTATCCTGTAAAAAATGTACTATTTCAGGAATTTAGATACTAT
Source organism: Andricus curvator (assembly GCA_932195095.1). NCBI lineage: Eukaryota > Metazoa > Arthropoda > Insecta > Hymenoptera > Cynipidae > Andricus > Andricus curvator. The sequence goes on from CAKNYM010052674.1 coordinate 64,079, forward strand.
TAGAGGTATTCAGTAAATGACATACTTTAGCCCAAAAAAAGACCTCGATGAGGTGGAGAAGATCCTTTAATGTGTAAAATAGTCAAATCTATTGAAATTTTGTAATTCATAATGATTTTCCTGAAATGAAATTTTTATAATTTTTTCGAGATTCTAGAAACATCATTTTAGAGAATATGTATAATAAAATCAGTATATGAATAAATAACGGTAGAATATTCCAAGGATTGATGCAAAAAGTGAAAAAACTTTAATTAAACCAAGGATTTATTTATTTAATTACGCCGGATTTCAAATGATTTCGAGGTATTTCACAAGATGTAAAGGATTCTATTGAGCTTCGAAGGATTTCTAGGATTTTTACTGATTTTTATGATTTTTAATGGGTTTTCTCCGAGAACTTTAATTGATAATTTGAATTTAATTTATATTAGAGCAAATTATTTCTACTTATTTTAATGGGGTTTTACACTTTTTAAAGATTTGAAGTGATTTTAAAGGATTTTTAGCAAACTTGCTGGAATACATTGAATTTCACTTGAATCGATTTCAATAGTTTCAAGGGACATGAATGAATTGAAATAACTCCAGAGGAATTCAAATATTTAAGTTTCTGTCAACAAATTCCAAAGTATTTCAAGACATAAAGAAAAATTCAAGGAATACAAAGAATTCTGTGGGTTTTTCAAAGACTTATTGATTTTAATCAAATCTTAAACGATTGTAAAGGTTTCTGGGAATTTTAACGGCTTTTTAGAGAAATTTAATGAAAACATCTGATTCATGCAACATATGGGTGTTACGGGCGCCTTACACCAACTATTTTGCGAAAGGTGAGTCCCGGTTTACCGACCGGAGAAAGAAGCCTGCAATGGGGGTACACTTTGTTTCCTTGAAAATAAGGCTATGGAGCATCCAGCAATCATAAAACGTGTATGAAGTGATGCCATCTCTGTGCCTACTAGTCATGTCCTAAGTAACGTTTCATAAACTCACTAAACTGTGTCAAAAGTCAAAATGGGGCCCGCACTCCTAATCCACATAATTGGAAACGTTATCGACATTGAAATTGAATTTTACTTCTGAGAGAAACATTTTTTTGTCAAAGCGGGAAAACCAGGGGTTAAAAGTTTTGTGCCGTAATGGTATGAGTGCTTTTTGTTATTTACGTGGGCTCCGCCCCCTGTAACCCGCTTCCGGGAGTTTCACTTCCTGCTCCTTTGCCAGGGCTGTACTTAGTAGTGATGGAAAAAGTATCGACAAATATCGATACATATCGATATGCCATCGTATCGAAAAGTATCGATACATTTTTCTCATAACGATACATATCGATAATTTCTTTGATTTGCCACGTCGACACCGCTGTGTCTCTTTCTGGCAAGTTGCAACACAAGCAAGCGATAAGGACAGACTTAAAAGGCCACAGGCTGCGGAACCTGCCGAGCCATACGACATGCGCAACTATTGGGCGGTTAATTCAAAATTTAATTCGGCTACAATGATGTGAGTGTGTTTTAATTAGTCATTAATGTTAATTTGCGAAACTTTAAAGTAAGGTCCGGTTAGGATGGTAGAGAGAGGTTCTTCTTACATTTTTTTGTACAAAGGTTTTTCTCAGAACATTATAAAAAATAAAAATTTCGAACATTTAAAAAAAAAAAAATTTTCGACGAAAGTTCTTTACTCTACTCTATGCAATATAAAATGAGTACTTTTCGTTACCTCCTCCTAACAACTTTTTCGGACGGGTGTTGCGAAAAATAGCGTGTGATACACGTGCGCATATTACTACACATGAAATTTGGAACTTTAAGTTCTTGAATGATTTACTTCAAATTGGTTAGAATTTTCTAGTGAAACTCGGTTTCTCTCAATTAATCAAATAAGTTCTATTTACTACTGAAAATTGCATTTTTTATCGAGATCCGCAACCGAGCCTACTGCAATTTTAGAGCAATGTCATTTTGAGTTTATAAACTGTCACAGCTTATTATTATGATCTGCAGAATTTTCGCTTTTTCATACTTTTGTAGCCCCAATTCAGAAACACTTCAGCTCAGGAGAAAACTTTTTTCTTCTAATGGTGATTTTGATTTTACCGAATGTTATCTCATTCGCCAGAAAAATTGCGATTCTGTTGGTTATTTGGACTTGCACTGCAACCCTTTATATATATTTATAAAATACAAATGTAGAAAAGATGTAAAGACAGTTACTTTTACCATCAATTATAATTGAATAAGAAAAAGTTCGATTTCAAAACTGTAGCAATAACGATTACTAGTTCATTTTAAAAAGTAACTCACCCATCACTAGATCCTAGAATAATTTTTTTCTACATTAAAAATAACAGCATGAATTCATCATATTCAAAAACAAACAGGGCACGCAAAAAATGACGCAGTCAAAAAAGAGAACCTTACTTTCAATAAGTGTACTTACCTTAGTTTCTTTCCAATAGAGGCGCATTTGCTCTTCCCAGGCTGCTGGCTCAATTGCCTGAGGAAAGAACGCATATTGATCCTTTTTTTGATTGTACTTTAGCTTTAGAATTGCAAATGGGCTTCCTTTCCACCCGACATCCATAGTTTCATGCGGTAGCTGTACTCCAAGTACCCTCTTGCCATCGTGCCGCCTTATTTCATAACCGCCTTTAGGAAACGTGACGTCCTTAATGCGGCCCACTTCAATCCAAGAAGCTTCATTAGACTCTTCTTCTTCAGAGTCGTCACCTTCACTGCCGCTTCCTTGACTGCCGCTACCTTGACTGCCGCCAACTTGATGCTTGCCACCTTTACTTATATTGCCGGCACCTCTACTACTGCCGCCAACTCCTGGTAAACCCAATTCTGTAAAAATATAAGAGAAACTTATTAGGTTGAATAAGACAGCAATTTCGCATATTGGTTGTGAAACATGCCCATTTATTGAACAGATTTGGGCCCGCGCATAAATTATGTAAAGCCTTTGAGAGTATTTGTATTTATTAAAGAAAAGTCCCTAGGGCTAAATAGCCCACTAAGGAACAGGATAATACAAGGTATTTACAAATTCATTCAAGCGCTGTTCGGCAGAATTTTTGATTAATATTATAATTTAATTTGTAGACTCAATACAATAAAATGAATAAATAGAGTCGACTTCAGTAGTTAGGCTAGGCGGGTTCTATGACACTACTACGTAGTTCCAGCAGCAACGACCGATTGCGCCACCAGTCAGTTATCCCTGTCGCAGATTTTCAACTGGGCCAATAAGGATGGTCCCTTTTTTACCGACCGAACCCACAAGAAACTTTTATGTGGCTAACGCACATGGGATCAGGGATATATCCAAGTTCTGGAACTTTCTAGAATTTTGCTTTTCTAGGAGTTTCGATCAAAGTGGATCTATTGCCTCTTAGATTCTTACTCGTTCAACTTTCTGTATCGCCTCGGTCGTTAAACAGTGATAGAAATTTCTGGAAAGCTGGAACGAATTCATAGTTCGCTTAACGAGGTGGGTCCCTGCAATACCAACCAAGAAGCAAATTCTGGGGATTCCCCAGTTTCCGGAAAATAATCGAACATTCTACAGATGTTGACGTGAACTCTGACGATTTTCTATAAGTCGAAGTTTCTGGAAGTCTTGAATAAGCTCTTTGATTGATCAATCATTGACTTTCGAAAGTATAAAACATGTATGGTAAATTAGACGATCCCATACTTCAAGTATATTGAAATAGTATAGCTGAAGTCTAGCTGAAGCCTAGCTAAAGTATAGCTGAAGTATAGATGAAGTATAGATGAAGTGTAGCTGAAGTATATATGAAGTATATGATATACTAAATCTATACTTAAGTACAACTAAAGTATAACATATACTTCATCTATACTTAAGTATAGCTAAAGTATAGGATATACTTAATCTATACTTGAGTATGGCTAAAGTATCGCATACAATATGTGTCACGAAATCTACTTCGGAGTTAAAATTCAACCGTTCAGTTTTTCAACTATATGGAGATTCCTTAAATCAAGAAGTTGTATATAATAAGAAGTTTATATTCTTCTTATTATTTTCTATATGTGGGTAAGAGATCCAGTAATCTTTGATGCATAAGGTCTCCAATGTCATCCTCAAGAATACAACGCTTGTACTTATTTCATATTATATTTTTATTCTATACCTATACCTATACCTATATAGCTGTACCTACTATAGCCATACTTTCCCTATACTTCTGGCATACTTGAGCTATACTTTGAAGCTATACATCATCTATACTTCAGATATAATTCTAAGGTATACTTTAGCAATACTCTTACTATACTTCGATTATACCTTGTTATACTTTAGCTATATTCAAGCTATACATCCACTATACATGATCCAAATAGACGTGAAATATGGGATCGTCTCATATACCCTACTTTTATTATACTATCTGAGAGACGACACCTATACGACTTCTCAGATGTTTTCCTAGATCAATCCCATGCAACATTTTTTCACCCGGGGTACAATAATAATCTGCTTTTGTAAATTTTGTGTACCACAAGTTTTTGAATAATAAGAATAAATAAACATTGCAAAGGAAAAAACTGTGTACTTTGGATATAAGCGCATCAATTCACCTCAAGTACTTTAATATTACTTAGATTTAATTTGCGGATAGATGAATTCAAATTTCGTGCGCTTTCTACATTGCTCGGAATGTATTTAAGACAAACTTTAACTTCGTTCTGCAAAAGAATTTCGTTCCTTCAAGCGTTGGATATTTTGAAACAGCATTGGGTTGGATTCAAAATCCAAAATATTGCTCGCTATCGTTATTTTCAACGCTGGACTTCAAGAAACGCCGTTGAGTGGAATTTCAATTCTGCACACTTGGTACTCATACCATTCAGCTTGAAGTTTCTTAAATAAATTTAAAAAAAAACTGACTGATCGATTAGGTAGAATTTGTGTTCATATGAGCAATATTTCCCTTCAACTTTTTCTCTCCTTTTTAAATTTTTAATAATTTATATTCTTTGGTCTTACTTATACAGCCATCTAAACAAGGAATGTAGTAAAGACATTTTGGGTGGGTCACCTGGTCAACTATCCTCAAATTTCTAACCTTTACTATGCGTGAGTGAATATTTTTTCGTCCTGTTGAAACTTTCAAATTGGTATCTCCCCTGTTCAAATTGAAATTTTCCCACGTGCAACTTTTAATATCTCTCCAATTTAACTGACTTGACAGTGGCGCCATCTGTTACTGGTAATCACTTATCGACTCGTGGTATTTTAGTATCAATACAAACCATTATCGTCTGTCGGTGAATGGCTAGTCACTCTTTTATCGGCATTTAGCTTGGAACAGAACCGTGTTACAGACTTCAGCGAAACAGTACCGCGTAGCCCCATGTGCCGTGCAAGTCTACTGCACAGACTTAGGTAACGTATAATTATACTACACAGCTCTATGTACCGTGAAACACTACTGCGCATTACTATGTGCTATAGAAGCCTGCTGCGCATCCACAAGTACCATAGAAGTCCACTGAGCAGCCTTGTCCCAGCTGAAAATTCTTGTACAGGAACCTGGAAGGATCCTGTACATGTTCCTGTACACGAACCTGCACACGAACCTGTACAGGTAATCTTGACGGTTCCTGTGCAGGAATTTGGCGAAGGAAACTGTACATGATCCTGCCAAGGAACCTGTAGCGACAAAGGAACCTTTGAATGATCCTGTACAGGTGCCTGTACAGAAACGTGTATAGGATCCTTTACAGAAAGCCGTCGAAGGAACCTTTGGAAGGATCCTGTATAGAAACACATATAGGGTCCTTTACAGAAAGCCATTGCGAAAACTGATGTCGCTTACAGCTATAAACTTGCCTTCTTTTTATTCCCTTGAAGAACGAACTCACTATCGAGAGAGCCAAGCCACCAGCGAACCCTCGCGGATTAGTTCCTACGCAGGTTCATGTATAGGATCCTGAAAATGTTCCTGTACATGAACCTACACCTCAATTGACTTAGTGAAGGAACCTGTACAGGACCATTCAAAGGTTAGCTTGTATACAGGTTCCTTTGCAGGATCATGTACAGTTTCCTTCGCCAAATTCCTGCACAGGAACCGTCAAGATTACCTGTACAGGTTCGTGTGCAGTTTCGTGTACAGGAACATGTGCAAGATCCTCCGAGGTTCCTGTACAGGAATTTTCAGCTGGGGTGCATCACCAAACTGTACTGTGCACTCATATGTGTCCTAGAAGTGTACTGCGCAGCTGTATATGTGGCAGGGCTCTACTGCGCAGCCATATATACCACTAAAACTGTATTGTTCATCCATGTGTATCATAGAAGTCGACTGTGCATCCATAAGTGTCGTAAAAGTGTATTGCATCCTTATTGGCCAAGTTAAGAATCTGTGACAGGGATCTACCTTACCGACAGTTCAATTACCGACTTTGGTAACTGACTGGTAGCGTCATATGTCGGTGGCAGCTGGAACTACGTGGTAGTGTTATAGAACCCGCCTAGCTTGACTACTGTCTTCAGAATACTTATCAAATTAGGTTTGAGATTAATGCGCAGTAATCAACATTAGATGATTAATTGGCAGCTCTTGTGCATGCTAAGGTAGAAATAAAGAGGGAAAAACTGTGTGTATAGGAAATAAAAATTAACACCACTAACTAACACAGTGAAAAACATCTCTAACCATCCTCTCAGCAATCAAATGATTTCAGCCTTATCTAATGGACGTAATTTTGCAGTGGCTCCCTTCAAAATCCCGAAAGAAAAAATCATCAGTAATTTGGAATCCACCATATATACCCTTCCACCCGAAAAAGCGGATGAAATACGACGTATGACGGCCAACATCTTACGCCAAGCCCAACTTCTCTCCTCAAACTTAACAAAACAAGAAAAGACAGAATAAAAACTCAAAAAGTTAGAGCATTTTCAAAATTGTCGAGACCACTTTTTTAAGATTCAGTAATTCTATTTACGGCTTTTCGTACTACTAAAAAGAAAAATAATTTATCTCCATGACTTCTTTCGATACAAAAAAAAATACTTGGAAAATCATAAATTCAAATTTCAAAATTCAAAAATAGGATACAAAATTCCAGATACAACAAAAAATAAATAAAAAATCTGCCCGCCTCGCGGGCACATTCTCATCGCGCGGCTCGCTTCGCTCGCAAGTTTGAGCGCGCCTAGGGCGCGCGACTGTTGGATCTCGCGCTTCGCGCTCGATCATATATTTATCTCGCGCTTCGCGCTCGATTATGTACTCACCTCGCGCTACGCGCTCGGGCGTATTTACATCGCGCTTTACGCTCGGCTCCTCTAGATTTTTGAACTTCGTGTTCGACTTCGATGAAAAGAAAAAGTTTGTTTGCAAATATTATAAAATTATCAAAACCTCTACATATTAAGTGATTGTTAAATTTGTTTTTATTTTAGACTGAAAAGGAACTTTATTTACTCAAAGTTCTATCGACCTTAAGGAACACATTCTCATCCAGACACTCGCGCTTCGCGCTCGATATTTTATTTGAAAATCATTTGAACCGTATGATAGAAACAAAAAAGTTTGAGTGCACTTACGGCGTGCGATTTGGTAAATACACTGAGCGCGCACTTTTTGCTTCGTGATATATGTTCTTCATATACAAATTACTAAATTTGTATTTGATTTTAAATGAAAAGTAATGATATAATTCAGGCGACAAATTTTATTAGTTAACATTTTATTTTAGCTTGTGTCGCTTATCAAAAAAGTTAATTTTTTCATTTTGAATATATTCTTACCACAAAAATTGATTACGGGTTTGTAAGTCTTTTTTGAATGCAAAATTTTTGTTCATTTATATGTTTTCGTACCTTGCATTGTTTTTTCAAAAATTTGATTTTTTTACTGTCAATGTTATTTTCACGAATAAAACAAAAACCACGCATCCTATCGAAACAAATTTTGTTTCGGTCATTTTTTCGTAGCTGGTAATATTCGTCTGAAAATTTGATTTTTCTATTTTCAATGCTGTTTTTTACGAATAAAACAAAAACTACGCGTCATATCAAAAAGTGAATGATAAGAAATTTGTAGATCTTTTTTAGGTGCACAATTTTGGTGAGATGATCTTTTCTGGTATCTTGCATAGTTTGACAGCAAAATGGCTTTTTTTATTTTTCATTAATTTTTTGTGCGATCAAAATTGGAATTTTTTATTTTTCAAAAAATTCAAAAAGTTGTTATGAAAATATTATAGGGTGTTCAGGAATCAACGTTTTTCTCCTCTTGACTTTTTTTCATATCGTGCTTTTTTCGGCCTAAAATGTTCATTTTCGTTTGTTTTTTGGAATTTTGAAAATGCTATAACTCCAGTAATTTTTTTTTTATCACAAAAAGTCATAAGAATATTTTGTTCGTCATTTTGCGCACTACTAATAACTGTACATAGAATTTTCAAATCTTCAAAAAAAGTGGTCTCAAAAATTTTCAAAATGTGCTCACTTTTTGGATTTTCATCCAAAATAGCTGGTTAACGAACTCGTTCTCTATTTTTCGGCCATAAAAAAGTGTGCCAAAGCTCAATGAAATCTGATCATTTTTTCGAAAGTTATCGTGGCTACAGACAGACAGACAGACAGACTACAGACAGACACCTTCGTAAAAATCGTTTTTTCTGACTCAGGAGGTCTCAAAACGTGGAGATTTGATGAAAACCGACTATGTCAAATTTTACATAAAACCAATACCTTCTCATTAGAATGAGAATGTAACAAAAATTTTGCACTTAAAAAGATCTACAAAGTTGTTATGAATCACTTTATGATGTAGGACGCGTAGTTTTTGTTTTATTCCTAAAGAACTTGAAAAAAAAAAATTTTTAATTAATTTTTGGTCAAAGGACATTAGCCACGAAAAAAGCAATTAGACAACAGTTGTTTAGTTAAAAAAAAATCTGCAAATTTGTTATGAATCATTTCCAGATAGAAAGAGTAGATTTCCTTTTAATGGTAAAAAAATAAGATTAAAAATACAAAAACAAAATTTTTGGAAAAACGACACAAGAGATGAAAAAAATTAAAAGATAAAAGTTGTTCAACCTAAAAAGATTTACAAGTTTGTCATCAACCTTTGTTATGAGAATACATTGGAAATAAAAAATTAACTTTTTGGAAAAGCGACGCAATTTACAATGGTGACAATAACTTTTTATTCAGCAAATTTTTCGCCTAATATTCTATCTACAAATTTGCATTGAATCACTTTACGCTAGGATACGTATTTTTGGTTTATATCGTAAGAATAACATAGAAAATAAATAAATTAAATTTATGGAATGTGCATTTCTTTAACTATAAAAACAAGACAATGAAAATGCTTCTGTTTTAATACCAATGCATATTATGAATTTTCAAATTTATTGAAATGATATAAATTTTCAGGATAGCTGAGAATAAAAATTAATGCAAAATAAGGAAAAAATATTAAAGTGACAGGGTGTCGAATAGAATCCTGGAAACAAATTCTCTGACAATTCCAAGTTTTTTCCAGGTATATCAAGATTTTTCCAGGTATAATTTTTCACAGTACGGATATGTTTAATTTAGAAAGCTTTAAGGAATTATATTACAAGAGATTCTTAAGTATATTAGCATGATCGATTAATTAAATAATTAAATAATACTGAAAACATAATTCATTATTTCTTAATTTTTTTTTTAAAGTCCATGAATTTAAATAATAATTCAAACATATTTTTATTTTATCTTCTTACACTTAAAATGCAGTGCATATTTAGGGAAAATTAATGTGGGTACTATATTAAATTAATTTTAAACCGCTTCAAATTTTTCATTTTTCAAGTAAAAATATTGCATTTTTACCAAGTCAGATACATATTCAACCGAATAGTTTAATTTTCAACCAAAAGTATTAATTTTTTGCCAAAAAATCAGTTTTCAACCAAAAATGAAACAGTTAAATTTTTAGTTACAAAGATTAATTAGAGAAAAAAATGTCGACCAAAGGGATGAATTTTCAACTAAAATAATGAATCTTCAACTGGAATGGATAAATTTAAAGCAAATATATGAATTTTCGACAAAAGAGTTTAATTTTCAACCAAGTAGTTTTATTTTTACCCAAAAATATAAAATTTTAACTAAAAAGATTAATATTTGACTAGAATACTTGAATTTTCAACCAAAAATATAAATTTTGAAATGAAGAGATTAATTGAATCAAAAAGAATAATTTAAAAAAAATGAATCTTTAACAAGAATAGTTGAATTTTCATCGATAAAATTCATTTTCAGCCAAAAAGATTAATTTTTACCAAAAAGACGATTTTTCAACAAAAATTGAACAGTTAGATTTTCAGCTAAACAAATTAATTTTCTACAAAAACAGAAAAGTTTTCAACCAAAACGATGAATTTTCAACTGGAATTGATGAATTGAAATCGAAAAGATGAATATTTAACAAAAGAGTGAAACTTTCAACCACGAAGTTTTATTTTCAACAAAAGAAGATACGAGTTTTGAACATAATACATGAATGTTGTGATTAAGGATGGCCATCGAATGTCATGCTAACGCACATCATTCGACTTGGGGTAGTAAGGTCACCAACCATAGGGGGGAATCTTTATTAGATTACCTCTAAACTACTGATTTAGCGTTTTCAAATCGGGGTGATACACCTACCTTCTTGACACCTAGATGTCTCGAGGTAATTGATTTGACCTTGTGTTTGATAAGTATCGACAAAGTGTTTCGGGGGTGGCATGTATCGTCGGATACGTCCCTATCGGATCATAGACAGATATGCTTCTCCTTGAGAGCCGATAGACCTGAGATTCGAAGGTATAGGAACCCTATAACAACTGACTGGAATAAATATAGGGAGGATCTCAATAGTTTGTTGTGTACTATATGGTGCAGAATCAAGTCAATCGAACTGTCCATCGAGAGAGGGGTGCACCCTGGTAGAATTCTAGACTGGAGGACCTAAAAAAGGATACTCGCCGCCTTTTCAACAGTGCTAAAAAGAATGGGAATTGGGACTTGTACAGGGCGATCTCAACAAGATATAATAATGAGATACAAAAAGCCGTAAGGTACTCATGAAACGGTTATTGTCAGGAAATCGAGAATATATCTGACACTACTGGACTTCAGAGAACCTTGAAGGGTAACTCATCATGTCGACTGAGGGTATGTTTTCACACTCAAGCCTTTGTTAATGTCCTGGCACCTTATAGAAAATCCTGCAGTCAGCGTTCAACATAGTAAAACAGTGGTGCAGGGACCGTTGTTTATCTGGTAACCCGTACAAGACGTAATTCGTGTATTTTGCCAAAAGAAGAAAGCTTCCTGACCCTAAAAGTCTTAAGCTCTACCGTATGAGAGTAAAAATTTAAAAATCAGCGAAGTATTCAGGAGTAATTTTTCACCCTCAATTAGCCTGGAAACTCCGTTTCCACGCAATGGTAAATTAAGCTAAGATTGGTTTTTGAGCCTGTAGATGCGCTCTAGAAAAAACACGACACTTATAACCAGGACCTGGGACTTAAAACGCAGGATTACTTACTGGTTAAATACGATGATAATCAGACGCGTAATAGCACATGCATTAATGATCTGGTAACCAAGGAATAAAACGACCAATAATACTAAACAACTGAAAAGCCATTAATGGGATTTCTGCTTAGCGATCAGTGGTGCTATGTAAATAACACCAACAGCAACTCGTGAAGGTCATTCTGGATATCCCGCTGCACATTGCGGCAATTTGACAAGAACGGCGTGAAGAATTTGTAACCGCGTTAAATGATAATTAAAAATAATGTAAAGCTTATTATATCGAAGGTTTAGGCATCGCTGCATACAAATCTGCAGCCGCAATTTTGAAATTCAAATTTTGAATAAAGTAAAATGTTTTATTTTATGTCTATGAAATTGGTGATGATGAATCTAAAGTTAGGTTTCCATAATTCGAAATGTCTGATGCTATATGGGTGTTCCAATGCTGAAAAAGTGTATGAATGTAAGTAAAAATAAGTGAAACTAATGAAAGTTTGCATCTTGGGAATTTTTGAGTCGCTTATTAGGAATCTTAAATCTGATTTTTAAAATTCAAATCGGCTTATCCAATATCACAAACCAAAAACTTGGAAAATGTAAAAATTTTGGTAAAAATCTGTACCTCGGAATTGTCTGAGGCTATGATTCCGAATCTTAGGCCCGCTTTTCAAAATTTTAAATGGCTGATCCAGATGGTTCACAAACCACTTAAAAAAATTATAAATGTCTGCAAAATCAGTATCTTTGAACTTTTTGGGTCTCTAATTCCGCATTTTAAGATACATTTCCGCTCATTACGAATCTTTAGTTAGATTTTTAGAATTTATAATGCCTGGTACCAAATTACAGACTAAAAGTTGAAAAGGCTTATAAATGTTGAATATAAAGTTCTTTAACTCATTTCAGATAAAAATTAGAATTAAAATAAGATTCGTAATCAGCGTCTCAAAAAAAAAAAAAACTATGTACTTTATTCGGCCGCCATATTTGACCTGCCAATATTGAATTATGAAAATATGTCCTAAGATTCGGAATCACAGTACCAAACAATTCCGAGGTATTAATTTTCAAAGACATTCATGAATTTGGTATGGTTTTCTGAAATATTGGATTGGCCATTTTGAATTATGAAAATCTTACGTAAAATTCATAATCAGCATCCGAAAAAAACCCTCCATGTACTAATTTTCACAAACGTTTATGAATTTTTCAAGTTGTACAGCCTTCATATTGGATCAGAAATTTTGAATTATGCAAATCTGGCCTATGAATCTGGCCCATGAATGTATTCTTGAAATAAATATTGGGCTTCGCCCAATATGTCAAATTAGGCACACTGCTCTTATCAGATCACTTGATTGTATAAAAAGGCGTCCGAGACTGACAATATATACTCGGATAGCCTCGTGCAGAATACTAAGAAATTAATAGAAATCCCAAAATAAAGCATAGCTTCGACATATTAGGATGTAACCATCTTAAGACTGAGACAAGAATAAATAATAATAATAACCCTACCGAAGGTCTTCTCGCGTTGGCGTCGCGGTAGGGCTGGAGCTTTCCTCTAATGGATTTGACGGCTTTGCTGGCTATACCATTGCTACCGACAGGGTTTCTCATGCCAGACGGACAGGGAACGAAGAGAAAAAGGAGTAAGAGGATCAACAAAAACCCGTAAATCAATGGAGAAGTTGCGTAATCTGTTTAGACCACGAAGGAATAGTAAGGAGTGGTATCACCCTATGTGTTTGGTGAGCAGAGGTGGGACAAGCGACGTCCAAGAATTCGTTAATGCTTGCCACGAATGAAAACTCGTATGCACGGTGGTGCACATGCGCAGAGCTGTTTTCGCAGTCACGTGTTATACCCACTCCCCTACATTATATTTGACATCTCGATGCATATGTAGGTTATGTTCGTTTGTGTTTTTATTTTGTTGGGTGTATATCACGTTCCTGAATTAAAATCGAGAAGGAAAATGGCATCAAAAATACGAAAAGGATGTAGAAAGTGTAAGTACTACAATAACATTATTATAATCATTTATGGATTACGTAAGTAAGGGATAAAGTTAATTTCAGTGAACAAAATATTGTACGTTAATATGTGCAAAATTTTTATATTTTATATGTACTCTTTAAATTTTATTGAAACATTCACATTCACAATTTTATTTTACTAAACCGGCTGCACAGAAATGTTCAAAACAAAACACAAGTTCGAAACTTCAAACACGTGTTGACATCGTTGGCATGGCAACCGCCAGTGCGCATGTGCACCACCGTGCATACGAGTTTTCATTCGTGGCCAGCATTAACGAATTCTTGGACGTCGCTGGTCCCACTCCCCACTTACAGGGATACTACTCCTTACTATTCCTTCGTGGTTTAGACGTTGGTCGCTTCCCGATGATCGTCAGGGTGCCACTGGTGCCACCGCTGGGGGTAGTAGCATGCAAGCTGGTTGATGGACGTGAGCTACGTGATGGACAAATAGATCTCACCGGGATACCCGAAAGGGCTACCATCCAGTCAGAACATCAGCAACAAGTGTTAAGCGGCAACCTTTCCTGGCGGCATGGCCTTCCGAGAAAACTTTGGAGTGAATTTCCCGCAAATAAGGACAGTAACTCAACACGGCCTTAAAGAGCGAAGGCTATAATAGGTAATAATATATAATATAGATAATAGATAATAGATAAAAGATAATAGATAATAGACGGGAATCTCCTTCCTAGAAGGACCATCAGCCGATTAAGATCTGAGGTTGAAAATGCATTCCGCCAGCAACTTCAGGGCGCACAGGCCAGAAGAGGATCAAGACGACGCTGGAAATCAATGGCGACGTGGACAGATGTCACTTTCGGGCAAGGGCCCGGGAAGAACCCGTCATTGACGAACAACATCGTCTCTTCGTGGGTCTTCATCCCGAGCTGGCCCATAGAGTGACGGAACATCAAGATGAATAATTATAATCCATTAGGCAGCGCCACCTTACATCCGAGGTTGAAATAAGTATCATTAAAAAACATGGATGATCTTGAGTCATGACCTTGTTCCATCGTGCCAATGGCTGAGGGAAAGTCATATGAATACCAGGGTATTCTCAAACCTAAGGGTATTCAGCAAACGATAGTTAAGTAGAGCCGAACGACTAAATGACTCCAAACTCGGCAAACAAAATCAGGGCAATCAACACCTATGTCATCCCTGTCCTCACGTACACCTTTGGGGTCATTGAGTTGTCTAACGCCAACCTTGAAAGGTTAAACAGAATCATCTGCGTATAAATGACGAAGCACCGAATGCACCACTGATGATGAAAAACCGGGTTCGCCCGACAATAAGTTTGAAAAATATATATATAATAGTAATAATAATAACGTAAGGAATACACTTACGCTGTTGATAATATCCATGGCTGCCACCTGCTGGAAAGCCTGATGCTGTAAAAATACAATAAGAATGTATCAAAATTAATGGGACAGCAATTTGGCATATTGGTTGTGAAACATGCTAATTAATGAAACAGATTGGGGGCCGTGCATCAATTGTGTGAAGTCTTTGGGGGGGGGAATAAAAACGATTAAAAAATATATATTATATACGTTACTCTGATACGTATTTAGAACCGTTTCTTACGTAAGATATTTTCAAGTAAACAGCTGTTTGGAAGCACAATATAGTGCTTACTGTAGTACCTACCGCGTTACGTGTAAAAAATGTATTCTACTTTGTTGATAATTGTAACGGTATTACTTGTAATTCAGCTAATGAGATAAGAAGCAACTAGTAATATCAGTATTACTATTAGATGTTACAGTCACAAATTTACGAAATAGTAATAAATGAATAAACAAATAAGGGGTCATCCAAAAATTACGTAACGCGCTTGTCTAAAATTTTCTATCCCCGCACGCAGATGAAAGATACCGTGATATTTGCTTTCGATCAGAAGTTGAACTAATATGTTAAAAATTAATTTTTTCAGTTGGAGATTCACCATCTCAGTTACTAAAATAATTTTTTCAACTGACAACTCAACTGTTCCGTTTTTTGTTAAAAATATATCTTTTTAGGTTGAAAAGTCAACTATTTATTTGGAAATTCATGCATTAGGATGAAAATTCATTTTTTGTGTGTGGAAAATTAATTCTCTTGATTGAAAATTTCACTATAAGCTCAAAAATTTAACTATATTGTAGAAAAATCGTTTTTCAAATATAAAATTAAGGCTCCAGCCGAATATGCGTGAGAAAATTTCTTCAACTGGTACAGGGCTTATTTTTCAAGGGTGAGCGTATACTAATGTAATAATAATAATAATTTACGCGAAGTATTAGCGAAAAAATATGGTCAAAAAAATGTTTGAAAATAAAAATGTTTTTTTTTCGTTAAAATTGGTTAAGCCGTTTCCCAGAAAAATTCATGTTTAGATTTGTGTATTTACGACTATAACTTCTGAAAAATCATTTCTCAGAGCTGACACTTTGCCTGAAATATAAAACCAATTCGAGTTTGGGCACTTTCCTCCTGCTCATTCGGCTACAGCCTTATCCAAATGGAACTTTCACTGTTTGATTTTTTTACGAAAACTGTTCTTTTTTATTTTAAAAAGTCAATTATTCAGTTGAAAGTTGATACACTTTCTTTGAAACTCATCCTCATTGGTATAAAATTAATCATCTTGGTTGAAAATTCGGCAATGAGGTTGAAAATTTATGTATTTTGTTGGGAAAGTCCATGTTTTTTGGTAAAAAATGCAAATGTTAGTTTGAGAATTAATCTTATTTTGGTTGCGGATACAACTATTTTCTTAAAAATTCATGTTTTTTGATTAAACTTAACTGTTTTTTATTTGAAATAAACATTTTTTCATTGTCAAATCAAATAAATCTTCAAATTTTTGTGTCAAGAATTCATATTTTTTGGTTGAAAATTCAACTTTTTTGGTTAAAAATTCAACAACTTGATTGAAAGTTTAACTGTTTTGTCAATTCATAAGAAATAGTAAGATTCAACCAAATCCTTAAATCATCCCACAGCACCAATTGTTATAGCCATTCGGGTCAGACATGCGGTTTGGTATGCTAAGACTTTTTCGAATCCGCCTTTGTCACATTTCGGTATTTTCTAAGCTCTCCTGAAATATTGAACAGTAGCCCATTGTATAACATTTTTTTCACCAGGCCTCTCTCTCTTTGTCATATTTTTTATTTTCTTATATTCTCTTGCTATTCACCTTTCCATTTTTTAAACTCGCTATTCGTTTTTTAAATCTTTCGCATTTGGGAATAATTTGGCCAACATTCTAACGAAATCGAAAACCAAGAGAAAATATTTTCCATTGTATATTTTTTATTTAAATTTTGCCTGCATTGATTTTAACCCTATTCGAGATTTTTATATATTTAATATATAGATGCTTGTGTCAGATCATCTAAATTAATGCATTAAAACTATTTCTAATTATTTTAATTATGATTTTATTATTATTGTATTGTTTTTATTTATTTTTATTTGTATTTTATTGTATATTGTATTGTTTTTTATTATTGTATTGTATTGTATTGTTGTATTATTATTTATTCTTCTAAAATACTTGAAAAGGTATTTTCTAAAAAAGCTGATCGCCTTAGTTGTAACATTGACCAATCCACGTGGCTCGCGTTCCCTCTCTCAGCACGTCATGGAGACATTCAAGCAGTTTTTCTTCGGCCTTCCCAAAATGCTCCTGTGTTCCGCTCTTTGAAAAGCGCGACTGCGATTTTGAAACCTCATCTAGCTGATCGACATCGGATTAATATTCGATCGCGTTACGGCTTCTGTGTATTTTCTGCTTCATTATATATTTTAGTTTGATAAATATCCGCTTTCATATGATTTAATTAATGCTTGATTACTTTATTCAAAATTCTATTAAAAACATTAAATTGAGTACCTAGTTTCGTTTTGTACTCCTCATCAAACTCCATGAATTTCTTACCCGCAATATTTCGTGCCGGATTATTACGAACAGGAATATCTTTGACAATAGCGAAAGCGTTCTTCCGAACCTAGCAATTCATTTCTGCGAAAGTAGGGGCACTTTAAAAGGGATCAAATAGTTGAGATTTACGTTCCAACACTATTATCTCCGCCCGATACCAACTTGCCAGTCCGTAAGTAACTTTTCGAGGACGATTCACTGCTGATCGAGGCGGAAATTTCGCCAGAAAAATACTCTCTCCATCACTACGGGGTTTCCAGTCCCGTTCGACGAGCACCACTTCAATCGTACGAAATTGCGAAAGCAAGTATCTACGTCCTAAGTAACTTACTTCGCTCGGCTACCCAAACTACTAGCGATTGCGGAAGACCGCTTCCACAACCAGACCCTGTTGCCGGGATAGACCAAGAAAACCCGGTGGTGCCCAACGAAAATGACGAAGGTAACATTGAACGCAACGAGACTTCAAAGCCCCTACAAACTAAGGGGCCTATTTCTCAAGCGGAGCCCGTAATGGTTCCACAGCAAAGCACTGTGATTCCTGTGATTCCGCAGAGCGTCCCAGCGTCTGAAAATGTCTCGGTTCCTCCAATTTATGCGCTTCTGCAAAGTTCTACAGCCCTGCAGAATCCTGTGTTCCTACAAAACACTGCCACCTTACAGAAACCTTTATGAACATAAAACACTGTAGTGCCACAGAATTCTTTAGTTTTTCAAAATCTTGCACCCCTGCAGCCTAATTTTATCCCACAAAAACACCCCAGTTTTCGATATTCTGTTCGATTCAACACAACGCATTTTTTAGACCTTGATCACAAGGACCCAAATTCATTTCTCGCTGAATGTCAGGAATATTTCTCGCTAGCGACGATCAAATCCACGCAGTGGTCGTGAATGATTAGCAGGTCAATGCGGATAAATTAGAGGAAAATGGGCCGCGTAAGGAATAAAGATTGTAGAGCAGGCTCTTCAGCTTCACATCTCCCTTTAAAATAGAGTTGATGCCCGCAAAAATATTTTCATCGATAGGGCCCTGTATATCGCTCCCCGTACAAAAATTGCCGTCAGGAAAACTGGCGAGATCGGGCAGCCGAAGCAAACACTTCCTCTTCCCCTAGTGTACCCAGCGCACTGGGGATTCGCGAATTTATAAATAACCGCGAATTCATACCTGAAATATTAGCGTAGCTTAACACAATTTCGTCATATGCTCTCGCCTCGGATTCACGAAGAATTGTAACATGCGATTTTTTACGTTAGCCCAAAAGTTACCAAGGGTCCGAATCTTCACCCGTGCTAAAATTCGAGAGTGAATTACTATCTGTCTATTAAGAGGGTTTCCGCCACATAGTTTACACTCACGCGTGTCACTGCTAATAATAACAAATCATGACCATCAAACACGTGACTTATCTCTCTGATCCCCGCTCCTTCCGTGAGGCTCCCCGTCGTTATTCAGACGACATGGTGTAGTACATAAACGAGCAAGTACGCGAGATGTTGAGAAACAATTTTCTCGAACCTACAACATTCACATTTAGTGTAGCAGTTTTCATCGGTCGAAAAAAGATTACGACTATCGTTTTTGAGTTCACTATCGGCGCTTGAATGATCCAACGGTCGATGCTCCCCAATGCATGCATTTGCATCCATGAGACTTTGAAAGACATGGTTACCGCAAGGGTCTTCTTCAACTAAGACTTGAAAAGCGGTTATTAGCAAATCTCGTTATCCTCATAATCGCGATTATACTTCGCGTTTCCAACTCCTAAAGGGGAGTTAACCCCTGTTTCGCGTGACGCCTTTTGGACTAAAGAATGCGCCAAGAACATTTTGAAATCGTATGAGGCATATTCTAGATGAGTATTGAGAAGAAATTGCCATTGCCTGTCTTGAGGATGTAATCATCTGTTCTGCTCATTGGGTTGATCACCTGCAGCACATTGTCTTCGTTTTTCAACAGCTGGAAAATTATGGGCTCACGTTTCCGCCAAACTAACGCAGCTTCGGGTGAAGTATCATCCACTACGTAAGACTGCTCGACTGGAGCATTAGCTGGTAAAATTAAATTTGAGAGTACATGCCTAATTCATCTAGTAAATATCCTAGTTTTTCCGGCAGACCTGCTTTCGCCGAACCGTCCCTAAAAATGGACTCAAACAACATAAAAGGTCGTAGAGATAACTCAGGCGGCTCTCGCAAAGCAACTTCCTGCAAGTCGATTGAGTCCGTCTATACGCTTCTTCCTGCAGACAGATTTAAGCGCCAGAGGTATAAGAGTAGTTCTTATGCAAGAAAGACCTGGCGCACAGTAGTATGGAATGGGAATTTACTCTTCATAATCACCCACCGGCCGTATTTCTTAACGGATTTAAAGTTTTTTTTCGGAAATGCGCAGCATTAAATTTTAAAGATGACTGCGGTTTGCGATTATTATTTTTTGACATTGCAACAATATACAAACAAATAAGGTTGAAATAAGCCAGGAAGGAGGACTTTTCAAGGTAAGTTGAATTTACCTGTTGGAGATTAATTTTCTACCAAAAACAAAACAGTTTTCAAGAAAATGTACGAATTTTCCGATAAAAAAATTAATTTCAAACATATGAAACGAATTTTCAACAAAATAGTTAGATACGGTAATATTAAGCTACCTTTAGAAATAAAAAATAATCTTCATTCAATTTTATAATGCAATTTAAACAAAAAATTAATTACGCTCGCGAGAAAAATCCCTGACTTTGAACAAAATTCCCTGACATTTCCAGTTTTTTCCAGGTATATAAAAATTTCCTGACAATTCCAGGTTTTCCAGGGAGAGTAGACACGCTATATAAGCATGATAAATAAAATTTTTACTTTATTTTGCAATATCTGAATGAGCAATCCGAACCCGAGGTACATAAATAAATGTAATATACATTTGATATAATAGGATGAACATAACGTTGAAAAGTTCTCATTTTGAACAAAATTGAGTGCGGAGCACGTGATATCTGATGAAAATGTTTTTGTTAAAGAGAAAAAGCTTTAACAAAGGAGAATTCACAATCACGAAATTACAGTTGTCTTTAGTAGAAATTTGATCCTTTTTGGTTAAAACTAAAGCTAGTTAAAAAATCATTACTTCAACTAGAAATTTAACTATACCGTTTTTACATTCCCATCATTTATGATTGAGAAAGTATTAAAATTGTCCGGAATTTCACACCACTGTTTTTCAACAAATCTATACGTTTTGAGACCCCCTGGAGCCGAAAATAAAGTTTTGGAGATGGAGTCTGTCTGCATATCTGTCCGTCCTTAAACACGATAACTCTAAAAAAAATTAGCGGATCAAAACGAGCTTTGGCTCACGTTTTTAGGTTCTAAAAGAAAGAACGACTTTGTTTACCAGCAATACCTGGCCAACGGTTATGTTTTTATCTATCAAAAAATTTTTTTGATAAAACTTGATATTTTCAGTTTATATTTCAAAAATACTACACAAAAATCTAAAATTTAAAGGTTGAGCCAAACCACAAAAAATACGGGAAAAAGTCTAATGAAGCGATTGTAGCGTTTAGAGAGTCCTACAAAAGTTGTCCTTACTATTTTTTCATACTTCTTTTCATATTGGTCTTGTTTAATGAGAATACTATGGGAACATTCTAAATTTGAACCAAACGCCGCATTCCAAGTGCAAAGAATAAATAACTGAGCGCAAAGAGCGAGTTAACGCATTATCGAGCGAGAAGCGCAAGATCTGACGCGCTCAAACCTGCTCAAACTTGCGAGCGAAGCGATAAGAGCGGGCAACTAAGAAACGGCACTCCATTGGTGTGGTGGCCTACGAACGGACTTTCATCAAGAGTCTCACTCAAAGGGCCATCCCTTTAAGCCATGGATCTAGAGCAGGCATGTCCGTGGCATTTCTGCACCTAGTTGAAACCACAGACAGAGTTGAAATGGATACTAAAT
This sequence comes from Andricus curvator, assembly GCA_932195095.1. Lineage (NCBI taxonomy): Eukaryota > Metazoa > Arthropoda > Insecta > Hymenoptera > Cynipidae > Andricus > Andricus curvator. The sequence goes on from CAKNYM010052674.1 coordinate 85,610, forward strand.
GTCCCTCTTCCAGTCTGGATTTAATATAGATAAACCTTCACCACGCTAAAGGAGAGTCTGTTATCTTAAGCAGACGTTTGACAACGGGACAAACGCATTTTGCCTTATTACAAGAAACTTGTCTATAGACTTGGTAGCAATCGAGATTGAGCTCTATTTAAGGGACAGCCGCCAACCTATGGTGATTTGCTCAGCGAACCAGCAGTCGCTTGTCATTGATGACCTGCTTCGTGTTTTAAACGAATCGGGTTTTCACACTCAAGCCTTTGTTGATGACCTGGCACCTTATTGAAAATCATGAAGTCAGCGCTCAACATAGAAGAACAGTGGTGCAGGGACCGTTGTTTATCTGATAACCCGGACAAAACGTAATTCATGCATTTTGTCAGAAGAAGAAAGCTTCCTGACCCTAAAAATCTTAAGCTCTACAGTATGAGAGTGAAATTTTAAAAATCAGCGAAGTATTCAGGAGTAATTTTTCACCCTCAATTAGCCTGGAAACTTCATGTTCACGCAATGGTAAATGAAGCTAAGATTGGTTTCTGGGCCTGTCAAATCAGACGCGTGATAGCATATGCATTAAAGATTTGGTTACCGAGGACTAAAACAACTGGTAATACTAAAGAGCTGAAAAGCCATCAATGGGATTTCTGCTTAGCGATCAGTGGTGCTATGAAAACAACATCAACAGCAACACTTGTGGTCACTCTGGATATCGCGCTGCACATTGCGGCAATTTGGCAAGAACGGCGTCAAAAATCTGTACACGCGTTAAATGATAATTAAAAATAATATAAAGCTTATTATACCGAAGGTTTAGGCATCGCGACATACAAATCTGCAGCCGCAATTTTGAAATTAAAATTTTGAATACTGTAAAATGTTTTGATGATGAATCTAAAGTCAGATTTCCATAACTCGAAATGTCTGATGCTATATGGGTCTTCGAATGCTGAAAAAGTGCATGAATGTTAGTAAAAATAAGTGAAACTAATGAAAGTTTTCATCCTGGGAATTTTTGAGTCGCTGATTACGAATCTTAAATCTGATTTTTAAAATTCAAATTGGCTTATCCAATATCACAAACCAAAAACTTGGAGAATGTATAAATTTTTGTGAAGATCTGTACCTCGGAATTGTTTGGGGCTATGATTCCGAATCTAAGGCCCGATTTTCAAAATTTGAAATGGCTGATCCAGATAGTTCACAAACCACTTAAAAAAATTATAAATGTCTGCAAAAATCAGTATGTTTGAACTTTTTGGGGCTCTAATTCCGCATTTTAAGATACATTTTCGCTCATTACGAATCTTTAGTTAGATTTTCCGAATTCATAATGCCTGGTGACAAATTGTAGACTAAAAGCTGAAAAGGCTTATAAATGTTGAATATAGAGTTCTTTAACTTATTTCAAATGAAAATAAAAATAAAAATAAGATTCGTGATCAGCGTCTGAAAACAAAAACCATATTTGACCTGCCAATATTGAATTATGAAAATATGTCCTAAGATTCGGAGTCACAGTTCCAAACAATTCCGAGGTATTAATTTTCAAAAACATTCATGAATTTTGTATGTATTTCTGAAATATTGGATTGGCCATTTTGAATTATGAAAATCTGTTCTAAGATTCGGAATCAGAGGTCCAAACAATCAACGTCGCGAAAAAAAATAGTTCATTATTTTCACAAACATTTATCGATTTTTCATGTTTTTCGTGTCCGACATATTGGATTTTCCATTTTGAATTTTGAAGATCTGACTTAAAATTCATAATCAGCGTCCGAAAAAAAACCCTCCATGTACTAATTTTCACAAACGTTTATGCATTTTTCAAGTTGTTCACCCTTTATATTGGATCAGAAATTTTGAATTATGCAAATCTGGCCTATGAATCTGGCCCATGAATGTATTCTTGAAATAAATATTGGGCTTCGCCCAATATGTCAAATTTGGCGCACTGCTGTTATCAGATCACTTGATTGTATAAAAAAGGCGTCCGAGACTGATAATATATACTCGGATTGCCCCTGCAGGATATTAAGAAATGAATAGAAATCCAAAAATAAAAAATAACTTCGACATATTAGGATGTAACCATCTTAAGATTGAGAGTTGGTCGCTTCCCGATGATCGTCAGGGTGCCACTGGTGCCACCGCTGGGGGTAGTAGCATGCAAGCTGGTTCAGGGACGTGAGCTACGTGATGGACAAATAGATCTCACCGGGACACCCGAACGGGCTACTACCCAGTCAGAACATCAGCAACAAGTGTTAAGCGGCAACCTTTCCTGGCGGCATGGCCTTCCGAGAAAACTTTGTAGTGAATTTCCCGCAAATAAGGACAGTAACTCAACACGGCCTTAAAGAGCGAAGGCTATAATAGGTATTAATATATAATATAGATAATAGATAATAGATAATAGATAAAAGATAATAGATAATAGACGGGAATCTCCTTCCTAGGAGGACCATCAGCCGAGTAAGATCTGAGGTTGAAAATGCATTCCGCCAGCAACTTCAGGGCGCACAGGCCAGAAGAGGATCAAGACGACGCCGGAAATGAATGGAAACGTGGGCAGATGTCACTTTCGGGCAAGGGCCTGGGAAGAACCCGTCATTCGCGAACAACATCGTCTCTTCGTGGGTCTTCATCCAGAGCTGGCCCATAGAGTGACGGAACATCAAGATGAATAATTATAATCCATCAGGCAGCGCCACCTTACATCCGATGAGGGAAAGTCATATGAATACCTGGGTATTCTCAAACCTAAGGGTATTCAGCAAACGATAGTTAAGTAGGGCCGAACGACTAAATGACTCCAAACTCGGCAAACAAAATCAGGGCAATCAACACCTATGTCATCCCTGTCCTCACGTACACCTTTGGGCTCATTTAATTGTCTAACGCCAGCCTTGAAAGGTTAAACAGAATCATCTGCGTAGAAATGACGAAGCACCGAATGCAGCACTGATGATGAAAAACCGGGTTCGCCCGACAATAAGTTTGAAAAATATACATATAATAATAATAATAATAACGTAAGGAAACATGGTAGCTCTCAGAAAGCATCCAGAAGCGACTGTTGTCGCCTCCAACACTCACGGCCGCTGTGTAAGGATAACAGCGGTAAAGACAAACTGCAAACTACACCATGCTCCTAATTTTGTACCTACAACATCATCGCAAATGATTTCAAACATCGTATTAAAATAACTTATAATATCCTCATCTCATGAGTCACTTGACTTAGTCCGTGGCTATGACGAAAAACCGGGTTCACCCGAGAAAATGTTTGATAATAATAATAACGTAAGGGATACACTTACTCTGTTGATAATATCCATGGCTGCCACCTGCTGGAAAGCCTGATGCTGTAAAAATACAATAAGAATGTATCAAAATTAATGGGACAGCAATTTGGCATATTGGTTGTGAAACATGCTAATTGATTAAACAGATTGGGGGCCGTGCATCAATTGTGTGAAGTATTTGGGGGGGGGAATAAAAACGATTAAAAAATATATATTATATACGTTACTCTGATACGTATTTAGAACCGTTTCTTACGTAAGATATTTTCAAGTAAACAGCTGTTTGGAAGCACAATATAGTGCTTACTGTAGTACCTACCGCGTTACGTGTAAAAAATGTATTCTACTTTGTTGATAATTGTAACGGTATTACTTGTAATTCAGCTAATGAGATAAGAAGCAACTAGCAATATCAGTATTTATTATTTTAAGATGGCACCATATATTATTAGATGTTACAATCACAAATTTACGAAATAATAATAAATGAGTAAACAAATAAGGGGTCATCCAAAAATTACGTAACGCGCTTGTCTAAAATTTTCTATCGCCGCACGCAGATGAAAGATACCGTGATATTTGCTTTCGGTCAGAAGTTGAACTAATATGTTAAAAATTAATTTTTTCAGTTGGAGATTCACCATCTCAGTTACTAAAATAATTTTTTCAACTGACAACTCAACTGTTCCGTTTTTGGTAAAAAATGTTTCTTTTTAGGTTGAAAAGTCAACTACTTATTTGGAAATTCATGCATTATGATGAAAATTCATTTTTTGTGTGTGGAAAATTAATTCTCTTGATCGAAAATTTCACTATAAGCTCAAGAATTTAACTATATTGTAGAAAAATCGTTTTTCAAATATAAAATTAAGGCTCCAGCCGAATATGCGTGAGAAAATTTCTTCAACTGGTGTAGGGCTTATTTTTCAAGGGTGGGCGTATACTAATGTAATAATAATAATAATTTACGCGAAGTATTAGCGAAAAAATATGGTCAAAAAAATGTTTGAAAATAAAAATGTTTTTTTTTCGTTAAAATTGGTTAAGCCGTTTCCCAGAAAAATTCGTGTTTAGATTTTTGTATTTACGACTATAACTTCTAAAAAATCGTTTCTCATAGCTTATACTTTGCCTGAAATATAAACCCAATTTGAGTTTGGGCACTTTCCTCGTGCTCATTCGTCTACAGCCTTATCCGAATGGAAATTTCACTGTTTGATTTTTTTACGAAAACTGATCTTTTTTATTTTAAAAAGTCAACTATTCAGTTGAAAATTGATGCACTTTCTTCGAAACTCGTCCTTATTGGTATAAAATTAATCATCTTGGTTGAAAATTCAGCAATAAGGTTAAAAATTTATTATTTTGTTGGGAAATTCCATGTTTTTTGGTAACAAATGCAAATGTTAGGTTGAGAATTAATCTCCTTTTGGTTGAGGATATAACTATTTTCTTGAAAATTCATGTTTTTTGGTTGAATTCAACTGTTTTTTATTTAAAATTAAAATTTTTTCTTTGTCAAATCAAATAAATCTTCAAATTTTTTTTTCAAGAATTCCTATTTTTTGGTTGAAAATTCAACTTTTTTGGTTAAAAATTCAACAACTTGATTGAAAGTTTAACTGTTTTGGCAATTCATAAGAAATAGTAAGATTCAGCCAAATCCTTAAACCATCCCACAGCACGAATTGTTATAGCCATTCGGGTCAGACATGCGGTTTGGTATGCTAAGACTTTTTCGAAACCGCCTTTGTCACATTTCTGTATTTTTCAAATTTTCCTGAAATATTAAAGAGTAGGCCATTGTATAACATTTTTTCATCAGACGTATCTCTCTCTCTTTGTCATATTTTTTATTTTCTTATATTCTCTTGCTATTCACCTTTCCATTTTTTAAACTCACTATTCGTTTCTTTAAATCTTTCGCATTTGGGAATAATTTGGCCAACATTCAAACGAAATCGAAAACCAAGAGAAAATATCTTCCATTGTGTATTTTTTATTTAAATTTTGCCTGCATCGATTTTAACTTTATTCGAGATTTTTATATAGTGAATATATAGATGGTTGAGTCAGATCATCTAAATTAATGCATTTGAACTATTTCTAATTATTTTGAAATTTTAATTATGATTGTCTTATTATTGTATTGTTTTTTTTATTTGTATTTTATTGCATATTGTATATTGTATTATTTTTTATTATTGTATTGTATTGTATGGTTGTATTATTATTTATTCTTCTAAAATATTTGAAAAGGTATTTCAAGAAAGGCTGATCGCTTTAGTTGTAACATTGACCAATCCACGTGGATCGCGTTCCATCGCTTAGCTCGTCATGGAGACATTCAAGCAGCGTTTCTTCGGCCTTTCCAAAATGCTCCTGTGCTCCGCTCTTTGAAAAGCGCGACTGCGATTTTGAAACCTCATCTAGCTGATCGACGTCGGATTAATATTCGACCGCGTTACGGCTTCTGTGTATTTTCTGCTTCATTATATATTTTAGTTTAATAAATATCCATTTTCATATGATTTAATTAGTGCTTGATTACTTCATCCAGAATTCTATTTAAAAAATTTAATTAAGTACATAGTTTCCTTTGTACTCATCATCAAACTCCATGAATTTCTTTCCCGCAATATTTCGTGCCGGATTATTACGAACAGGAATATCTTTGACGATAGCGAAAGCGTTCTTCCGAACCTAGCAATTCATTTCTGCGAAAGTGAGGTCAGTTTAAAAGGGATCAAATAGTTGAGATTTACGTTCCATAAGTATTATCCCCGCCCGATACCAACTTGCCAGCCCGTAAGTAACTTTTCGAGGACGATTCAATGCTGATTGCGGCGGAAATTTTGCCAGAAAAAAACTCTCTCCATCACTACGGGGTTTCCAGTCCCGTTCGACGAGCACTTCAATCGTACGAAATTGCCAAAGCAAGTATCTGCGTCCTAAGTAAATTGCTTCGCTCGGCTGCCCAAACTACTAGCGGTTGCGGAAGACCGCTTCCACAACCAGACCCTGTTGCCGGGATCGACCAAGAAAACCCGGTGGGGCCCAGCGAAAGTGACGAAGGTAACATTGAACGCAACGAGACTTCAAAGCCCCTACAAACTAAAGGGCCTATTTCTCAAGCGGAGCCGGTAATGGTTCCACAGCAAAGCACTGTGATTCCTGTGATTCCGCAGAGTGTCCCAGTGTCTGAAAATGTCTCGGTTCCTCCAAATTATGCGGTTGTGGAAAATTCTGCAGCCTGGTAGAATCCTGCGGTCCTACAAAACACTGACACCTTACAGAAACCTTTATGAACATAAAACACTGTAGTTCCACATAATTCTTTGGTTTTTCAAAATCTTCCACCCCTGCAGCCTAATTTTATTCCACAAAACATCCCATTTTTCGATATTCTGATCGATTCAACACAACGCATTTTTTAGACCTTGATAACAAGGACACAAATTCATTTCTCGCTGAATGTCAGGAATATTTCTCGCTAGCGGCGATCGAATCCATGCAGTGGTCGTGAATGATTAGCAACTCTTTAAAAGATACAGCTTCAAAATGAAGGGAGGTATATAAGAAACTCAACCTTCCCACGACAAAATTCAGGTACTGAAATACTAACCCAACGTTTTGCAGGTCAATTCAGTTCAATTAGAGAAAAATGGGCCGCGTGAAGAATAAAGATTGTACATCAGGCTCCTTAGCTTCACATCTCCTTTTGAAATAGAGCTGCTGTCCGCAGAAATATTTTCATCGATAGGGCCCTGTATATCTGTCTTCGCACAAAAATTGCCGTCAGGAAAACTGGCGAGACCAAGCAGCCAAAGCAAACACTTCCTTTTCCCCTAGTGTACCCAGCGCACTGAGGGTTCGCGAATTTATAAATAACCGCGAATTTATATCTGAGATCTTAGCGTTAGCTTAAGACAATTTCGTCATATGCGCTCACCTTGGATTCACGAAGAATTGTAACATGCGATTTTTTACGTTAGCCCGAAAGTTACCAAGGGTCAACATCTGAATCTTACTTAATCTTAAACCGTGCTGAAATTCGAAAGTGAATGACTATCTTCATATTAAGAGGGTTTCCGCCACATAGTTTACACTCACGCCTGTCACTTCTAATTATAGCAAATCATGACCATCAAACACGTGATTTATCTCTCTGATCCCCGCTCCTTCCGTGAGGCTCCACGTCGTTATTCAGACGACATGGAGTAGAACATAAACGAGCGAGTACGCGAGATGTTGAACAATTTCGTCGAACGTACAACATTCACATTTAGTTTAGCAGTTTTCATTGGTCGAGAAAAGATTACGACTATCGTTTTTGAGTTTACTATCGGCGCTTGAATGATCCAACGGTCGATGCTCCCCAATGCATGCATTTGCATCCATGAGACTTTGAAAGATATGGTTAACGCAAGGGTCTTCATCAACTTAGATTCGAAAAGCGGTTATTAGCAAATCTCGTTATCCTTATAATCGCGATTATACTCCGCAAAGCAACTTCCTGCAAGTCGATTGAATCCGTCTATACGCTTCTTCCTGCAGACAGATTTAAGCGCCAGAGGTATGGGAGCGGTTATTATGCAGTATTAAATTTTAAAGATGACTGCGGTTTGCGATTTTTATTTTTTGACAGAGCAACAATATACAAACAAATAAGGTGACAAAATTGGCCATTTCAACTTTGTAAATTTTGATCTCATGAAAAAATACACTTTTTCTTAAGTCTTCGAAGAGACTTTTTTCGCTAAACAAAATAATCTCTAGATCTCACGGGACGCCATCCTTCTTCATGAACTTCGTGACCACGACCCCATTACTAACGAGAAGGAGGTTTTCGTACACAGGTTCTTATAACGCTCCACGTTCGTTTTATTTGGAAATGCGAGTACCACGACGTACCACTCTGCGGACACCCTGGAACTGAAGAAAACCCTCTTCCACATCCATGAATTCATTAATTCCATGAATTCCCTGAATTCCATAAATTCCTTGAATTTCATGATTACTATGAATTCCGTGAATTCATTATATTCCATGAATTCCGTGAATTCAGTGAATTCCGTGAATTCAGTGAATTCCGTGAATTCAGTGAATTCCGTGAATTCAGTGAATTCCGTAAATTCAGTAATTCGAAACAATCCGAAGCAATTTTTCAATCCTCTTCAACCCCAAATTAAATCTAAATACATGTATAAACCCCAAATTCAGTCCGTACGGATCCGAGACTCACTTATCCATCCTTCTCCATTCATGTTTCAGCACCAACTTCAATCCGAACCTATACCGAATCCATTTTTCAATCCTAAGACACATTTTAATCCTTTTCAATCCGTGCGCCCACTCTGATGAATCCAAAGCTCTTTCACCAAGTCTTTTCAATCCTGCTTAATTCTTGCGAGAACATTAATTTCAATCCCGCTCAATCCGAATTATTCCCAAATCGCCATTCAATTATTTTTAATCCGAATAAATCCATCCCCTTCTAGAAAATCTCTGAAATTTTGACAATTTTCACGTATCTTTCAGCGTTTTCCGGACATTTAAAAATGTGTAAATTTCCTAAATAATAATAATATTTGTTATTTATGATTAATTTATCAAATTTTCGCGTATTCCTCATTGTTTTCGAGATAATTAAAAATTATGATTTCTTTGTTCAGAAATTTTTTTTATTTGAGTAGTTTGTGGTGGCCGAGGACTACCCCTTGTATAAAACCCTGCAAACTTTGTCAGTTTTTCGTATTTAACTGTTGCGAGATTATTGCACATTTTTAAAAATAATTTTGAAAGTACTTTTACTGGGTTTATTCATGGTGGTTAAGGACCATCAGCCTTTAGAAAACCCTGACACTTTTTCAGTTTTGGCTTATCTCATCGTTTTCGAGACAAATCAAAATTTTTATTTTGGAAATATTTCTACTCAGATAATTTGGCATGCCCGAGGACCATCCCGGTCTGGAATGCCCTGAAAATTTAATTAGTTTCCACGTTTTTATGACCGGTTTCGAGATAATTGACCTTTTTTTCTAATTTTTCAAATATGTTAACTGGTTTAGGTCAGGGTAGACAAGTTCAATCCCCCTGTAAATAAACTTAAAATATATTTTAGTTTTTGAGTATCTCTCACCGTTTTGTAGATAACACAAAATTTTTATTATTAGGGGAGCGGCGGCGAATGCAGCGCGCCGGCTAATGTGGCGAGGTCCGAGTTTTCGAATATTAACGCATTTTCTGCTTGTGGAGGTAGTTCCATTACACGTATATATGTTTTCAACGTTACATTATTAAGAAATTGAGATAATTAAATTAATTGCCTGATTTTTACGACGAAAAGTTAGTTTTGGTTCTTTTGCTTGTACTGTCACAGTAGCTAAAAAAAGTAAAAAATGACAGAAGTATGGTGTAAACTTATAACATTTTTTGCAAATATACTGTTCCGAGTTTCTTAAATGCTTTAACGTTTAACATTTTGAGTAAAATTAATAAACTTATTTGTAAAAAATCTTTATTAAATACTATTCACATGCGACCAATATGGCGCATTCGGGTCGTACCTTATCTTAATATTATAGAATAATATAAAGAATTGTTTTAGTACATTTCGTGGCTAGTGTCGCGCAAACATGGCGCGAGTTTCAAAAAGAAAAGCCGTCAGTCCACAGGAATCACGAACGATACTTTTCAGAACAAAATCATAAATTGCGTGATTTCATTGTCTCCATGGAAAAATGCAAAATCACGTTTTGAGTCGGTGAAGGTAAGCATGAGCTCTACTGCATTTTTGTTCTAACGAGCGTGAATGAGATATCAAAGTATAATGTGCGAGGCGATAGGAACACGCTATACTCTTCGTTAGAAACATCGACTCACCAATCCGCTATGAATTCTCTTTCTATCTTTGTCTACCACGGTATCTCTCTAGCGTTACGAAAATACACGGAGCACGCTCAAACAAAGCTCTTTTTTTAACTCTACGTCACGCCGTGCTTACTGAACCCTATTTTGTAACTCATCCAACGCACCGCCAGACACCGCTCAAAAAGCGTACTCTTGCGTTTGTCTATGGAGGCATGAAAACACGCCATTTTTATGATTGCGTTCTGAAAAAAAAGTTTTCTCATTGATAATTATTTAAATATATCCTTCATTATGTTATTTTTCTGCACTGGTAAAAAAATATTTTTTCTTGAAATTTCGGCTGACATAATCCCTCAAATATTTTAATAATATTAAACGTAAATATATTTATCTTATTTTTATTAAATTTTACTAATCTTTCTTCATAATTTGTTTTTTATTCAATAATTATGAATTGAAATAAAAACGCGCCACATTAGCAAACAAGGTAGGACAACTTGGCGCAGATGCACTTTTTGGAAAACACATCAATTAACTGTATTAATGAACTTCAATTACATTATCTCCATGCATGGAGCATTGGTAATCGTGCATTTTCCTATATGTGCGCCGCATTCGCCGCCGCTCCCCTATCAATATTTTTTTTTATTCATAAATTATTTCTATTGGGTTAGTTCAAATTGGTCAAAAACCAATCGCTTCTGTGAAATCTTTGAAATTTTGTCAGTTTTCACGTATCCGTGACCGTTTGAGAAATAATTCCAACTTCCGAATTTTTTAAATAATTTTGAACATTTGTTTGCTGGTTTAGGTCTGGGTGGTCGAGGAGCATCCCCCTTTATAAAATCCTGAAGTTCGTAAGTATAGGAACCCTAAAGCAACTGACTGGAAAACTTTTAGCGAGGATCTCAACAGTTTATTCAGTACTATATGGTGCAGAATCAAGTCAACCGAACTAACAAAATTTGATGTCGAAATCCTACAAAAAGGTATGAACAAAGCGTATGAGGACAATTGTCCTCTTCGTTAAAAAAAAAAAAACAGAGAGGGATGTACCCTGGTGAAATCCTAGACTGGAGGACCTGAAAAAGGATACTCGCCGCCTTTGCAACAGCGCTAAAAAGAATGGGAATTGGGACTTGTACAGGGCAATCTCAACAAGATATAATAATGTGATACGAAAAGCCGTAAGGTACTCATGAAAGGGATATTGTCAGGAAATCGAGAATATATCTGACACTACTAGACTTCAGAGAACGTTGAAGGGTAACTCATCATGTCAACTGAGGGCATGAATATTGCCTTTAGGTAAAATGGCGGATGTAACTAATGAAATCATTGAGGACCTGATAAGGGGTACTTCCTGGGCTCGGAGTTGGATTACACGAATGAGGGGGGCCCGTGAGTCATACCCATCAGAAGGAACAACCTTTAGAACCATAAAGAAAGATTGAAAATAAGCTAGTCGTATTGTCATTCATTCAACAATCAGATGGGTAGTCAAACAATTCAAACTATTCAAAGCTGTAGGAGATAATAAAATAATCCCTATAATAATCCAAGAAAGATTTCAATCCTTGTTAGGTCCATTGCGCAGCATTTTTCAGGCATGCTTAGAAATTATATACACCACTGCACCATGTAGGAAGGTTAAGGCAACCTCGTTCATGTAGAAAACATTACAAAAATTAGTAGGCCTTGACTTAAAAGAGATAATCCTGACGGAAAAGCCTCTCTATAGGAACCAATTTGTCTTTCAAAAAGTCATTTAGTGACACCCCAATTGAATCCATGCACGGTTCTGCTGAAACACACGGAGTTAGTGAAATGATAAACAAGTGGATGCACTCCATGGTAGGAGCTCTCCACTCAGCAGTCGCTTGTCATTGATGACCTGCTTCATGTTTGAAACGAATCGGGTTTTTATACTCAAGCCTTTATTGATGACCTGGCACCTTATTGAAAATCATGAAGTCAGCGCTCAACATAGTAGAACAGTGGTGCAGGGACCGTTGTTTATCTGATAACCCCGACAAAACGTAATTCATGCATTTTGTCAGAAGAAGAAAGCTTCCTGATCTTAAAAATCTTAAGCTCTACTATATGAAAGTAAAATTTTCAAAATCAGCGAAGTATTCAGGAGTAATTTTTCACCCTCAATTAGCCTGGAAACTCCATGTTCACGCAATGGTAAATGAAGCTAAGATTGGTTTTTGGGCCTGTCAAATCAGACGCGTGATAGCATATGCATTAAAGATTTGGTTACCGAGTACTAAAACAACTGGTAATACTAAAGAGCTGAAAAGCCATCAATGGGATTTCTGCTTAACGATCAGTGGTGCTATGAAAACAACATCAACAGCAACTCTTGAGGTCACTCTGGATATCCCGCTGCACATTGCGGCAATTTGGCAAGAACGGCGTCCAAAATGTGTACACGCGTTAAATGATAATTAAAAATAATATAAAGCTTATCATACCGAAGGTTTAGGTATCGCCACATACAAATCTGCAGCCGCAATTTTGAAATTCAAATTTTGAATACTGTAAAATGTTTTGATGATGAATCTAAAGTCAGATTTCCATAACTCGAAATGTCTGATGCTATATGGGTGTTCGAATGCTGAAAAAGTGTATGAATGTTAGTAAAAATAAGTAAAACCAATGAAAGTTTATATGCTGGGAATATTTGGGTCGCTGATTACGAATCATAAATTTGATTTTTAAAGTTAAAATTGGATTATCCAATATCACAAACCAAAAACTTGGAAAATGTATAAACTTTTGTAAAACTAAGTACCTTGGAATTGTTTCGGGCTATGGTTCCGAAACTCAGGGCCGCTTTTTATAATTTTAAATGACTGATCCAGATGGTTCACGAAGCACTTGAAAAAATTATAAATGTCTGCAAAAATCAGTATCTTTGAACTTTTTGCGGCTCTAATTCCTTATGTCTGATTCCGCGTACTCCTACATTTTCGGTCATTACGAATCTTTAGTCAGATTTTCAGAATTCATAATGCCTGATGACAAATTGCAAACTAAAATTTGAAAAGGCTTATAAATGTTCATTAAAAAGTTCTTTAATTTTTTCCAAATGAAATTTAGAATTAAAATAAGATTCGTAATCAGCGTCTTAAAGAAACTATGTACTTTATTGGTCCACCGTATTTGACCTGCCAATGTTGAATTATGAAAATATCTCCTCAGATTCGGAATCACAGTTCCAAACAATCCCGAGTTATTGATTTTTAAAAACAATCATGAATTATTTATGTTTCTCTGAAATATTGTATTGGCCATTTTGAATCATGAAAATCTGTCCTAAGATTCAGAATCAGAGCTCCAAACAATCAACGTCGCAAAAAAAACTGTTGATTAATTTTCACAAACATTTATCAATTTTTTATGTTTCCCGTCCGTCATATTGGATCGGCCATTTTGCATTTTCAAAATCTGACTTAAAATTCATAATCAGCGTCCAAGAAAAACCCCCATGTACTAATTTCCACAAACTTTTATGAATTTTTCAAGTTGTTCATCCTTCATATTGGATCAGGCACTTTGAATTGTTCAAATCTGACGAAAGATTCGTAATCAGTGATCCAGAAAAAATCTAGATACCTATTTTCACAAACATATTTGAATTTTCCAAGTTTTTCGTCCGTCATACTGGGTCACACATTTTTAATTATGCAAACCTGGCCTATGATTCTGGCCCGTGAATGTATTTTATGAATACATATTGGGCTTTGCCCAATATGTTAAGTTAGGCACACTGCTCTTATTAGAATACTTGATTGCATAACAAAATGCGTCCGCGACTGATAATATATACCGGGACAGCCCCGTGCAGAATATTGAGGAATGAATAAAAATCCAAAAACAAAAAATGCCTTTGACATATTGGGCTGTAACCATCTTGGTACTGAGACAGCAATAAATAGTAATATTAATAACCCTACCGAAGGTGTTCTCATGTTGGCGTCGCAGTAGGGTTTGAGCTTTCATCTAATGAATTTGACGACTGTTTTAGCTATAGCATTGCTACTAATAGGGCTTCCCATGCCAGACGGGCAGGGCACGAAGAGAAAAGGGAGCAAGAGGATCACCAAAAACCCGTAAATCAATGGAGAAGTTGCGTTATCTGTGTAGACGTTGGTCGCTTCCCGAGGATCGTCGGGGTGCCCCTGGTGCTACCGCTGGGGGTAGTATCATGCAAGCTGATTCATGGAGGTGAGCTACGTGATGGACAGGTAGACCTCACCGGGATACCCGAAAGGTCTACCATCCAGCCAGAACATCGGGAACAAGTGTTAAGCGGCAGAACATCAGCTGCGCCTGCCGCGGGTGTTTTGGCTGTGAGCCCCCAGCCGGCCGCTTCCACAGGAATGCCACAGCAGCGCATCACTTTTCAAACCCATCGTGATGAGTACTTCATGCGCTGCTAATTTAAATACGAGATGGAAGCGACCACAACTTTTTCTGGCGGCATGGCCTTTCGAAAAAACTTTGTTGTCAATTTCCCGGAAATAAGCGCCCGGGAAGAACCCGTCAGTGGCGAACAACAGAGTCTCTTTGTGGGTCTTCATCCCGAGCTGTCCCATAGAGTGACGGAACTACAAGCTGATTAATTATGATCCATTAGGCAGCGCCACCTTACATCCGAGGTTGAAATAAGTATCATTGAAAAACATGGATGATCTTCAGTCATGACCTTGTGCCATCGGGCCAATGGCTGAGGGAAAGTCATATGAATACCCGGGTATTCTCAAACCTAAGGGTATTCAGCATACGATAGTTAAGTAAAGCCGAACCACTGCCTTCACCACAAGGCTCAAATTGATTCTGAAGAGTTCTCTGAACTCAGGAAACAAAATCAGGGCAATGAACATCTATGTCATCCCTGTGCACACGTACACCTATGGGCTCATTAATTGGTCTGACACCAGCCTTGAAAGGTTAAACAGAACCATCCACGTAGAAGTGATGAAGCACCGAATGCACCACTGATGATGAAAAACCGAGTTCACCCGAGAATAATTTTTAAAAATATACATATAATAATAACGTAAGGTATACACTCACCATGTCCATAATTTACAAGGCCGCCACTTGTTGGAAACAATGGTGCTGTAAAAATACAAAAATATGTATCAAAATTAATGGAACAGCAATTTGGCATATTGGTTGTGAAACATGCTAATTGATTAAACAGTTTGGTAGCCGTGCATCAATTGTGTGAAGTATTTAGGGGGGGGGGTAAAAACGATTTAAAAAAATATATTGTATACGTTACTATGATACGTATTTAGAACCATTTCTTACGTGAAATATTTCGAAGTAAACAGCTATTTGGAAGCACAATATAGTGCTTACTGTAGTACCTAGTGCATTACATGTAAAAAATGTATGCTACTTTGTGGATAATTGTAACGGTATTCTTGTAATTCAGCTAATGAGATAAGAAGCACCTAGTAATATCAGTATTACTATTAGATGTTACAATCGGAAATTTACGAAATAATAATAAATGAATAAACAAATAAGGGGTCATCCAAAAATTACGTAACGCGCTTGTCTACAATTTTCTATCCCCGCACGCAGATGAAAGATACCGTGATATTTGCTTTCGGTCAGAAGTTAAACTAATATGTTAAAAATTAATTTTTTCATTTGCAGATCCACCATCTCAGTTACAAAAATAATTTTTTCAACTGACAACTCAAATGTTCCGTTTTTGGTTAAAAATCTATCTGTTTAGGTTGAAAATTCAACTATTCATTTGTAAATTCATGCATTATGATAAAAATTCATCTCGTTTTACGAAAAATTAATTCTCTTGATTGAAAATTTCACTATAAGCTCAAGAATTTAACTATATTGTAGAAAAATCGTTTTTCACATTTAAAATTAAGGCTCCAGCCGAATATGCGTGAGAAAATTTCTTCAACTGGTATAGGGCTTATTTTTCCAGGGTGAGCGTCTACTAATGTAATAATCATAATAATAATTCACGCGAAGTATTAGCGAAAAAATATGGTCAAAAAAATGTTTGAAAATAAAAATGTTTTTTTTTTCGTTAAAATTGGTTAAGCCGTTACCCAGAAAATGTCATGTTTAGATTTTTGTATTCACGAATATCACTTCTAAAAAATGATTTCTCAGAGCTGATACTTTGCCTGAAATATAAACCCAATTCTAGTTTGGGCACTTTCCTCGTACTCATTCGGCTACAGCCTTATCCAAATGGAAATTTCACTGTTTGATTTTTTGACGAAAACTGATCTTTTTTACTTTAAAAAGTCAACCATTCAGTTGAAAATTGATGCATTTTCTTTGAAACTCGTCCTCATTGGTATAAAATTAATCATCTTGGTGGAAAATTCAGCAATGAGGTTAAAAATTTATGTATTTTGTTGGGAAATTCCATGTTTTTTGGTTAAAAAAGCAAATTTTAGGTTAAGAATTAATCTTCTTTTGGTTTAGGATACAACTATTTTCTTAAAAATTCATGTTTTTTGGTTAAATTCAACTGTTTTTGATTTAAAATTAAAATTTTTTCTTTGTCAAATCAAATAAATCTTCAAATTTTCTTGTCAAGGATTCATATTTTTTGGTTGAAAATTCAAATTATTTGGTTAAAAATTCAACAACTTGGTTGCAAGTTTAACTGTTTTGTCAATTCATAAGTAATAGTCAGATTTAAACAAATCCCTAAACCACCCCACAGCACGAATTGTTATAGCCAGTCGGGTCAGACATGCGGTTTGGTATGCTAAGACTTTTTCGAATCCGCCTTTGTCACATTTCTGTATTTTTTAAGCTCTCCTGAAATATTGAACAGTAGCCCATTGCATAACATTTTTCTCATCAGGCCTCTCTCTCTTTGTCATATTTTTCATTTTCTTATATATATATATATTACTAATAATATATAATAAATAATATATATGAATAATATGATATTATATTATTTAATGAGTGCTTGGTTACTTCATCCAAAATTCTATTAAAAACATTAAATTGAGTACCTAGTTTTGTTTTGTAGTCATCATAAAACTCCATGAATTTCTTCCCCTCAATATTTCGTCCTGGATTATTACGAACAGGAATATCTTTGACGATAGCGAAAGCGTTCTTCCGAACCTAGCAATTCATTTCTGCGAAAGTGAGGGCACTTTAAATGGGATCAAATAGTTAACATTTACGTTCCAACACTATTATCTCCGCCCGATACCAACTTGCCAGCCCGTAAGTAACTTTTCGAGGACGATTCACTGCTGATCGCGGTGGAAATTTCGCCAGAAAAATACTCTCTTCATCGCTACGGGGTTTCCAGTCCCGTTCGACGAGCACTTCAATCGTACGAAATTGCGAAAGCAAGTATCTACGCTTCCACAACCAGACCTTGTTGCCGGGATCGACCAAGAAAACCCGGTGGTGCCCAACGAAAATTACGAAGGTAACATTGAACGCAATGAGACTTCAAAGCCCCTACAACCTAAGGGGCCTATTTCTCAAGCGGAGGCGGTAATGGTTCCACAGCAAAGCACTGTGATTCCTGTGTTTCCGCAGAGCGTCCCAGTGTCTGAAAATGTCTCGGTTCCTCTAAATTATGCGGTTCTGCAAAATTCTGCAGCCTTGCAGAATCCTGTGGTCCTACAAAACACTGCCACCTTACATAAACCTTTATGAACATAAAACACTGTAGTTCCACAGAATTCATTGGTTATTCAAAATATTGCACCCCTGCAGCCTAACTCTATCCCACGAAACACCCCAGTTTTCGATATTCTGATCGATTCAACACAACGCATTTTTTAGAATTTTTAGAATATTTCTTGCTAGCGGCAATCGAATCTACGCCGTGGTCGTGAATGATTAACAACTCTTTAAAAGATACAGCTACAAAAGGAAGGGAGGGTAATAAGAAACTCAAACTTCGCACGACAAATTCAGGTACTTAAATACTAACCCAACGTTTCGCAGGTCAATGCGGATAAATTAGAGGAAAATGGGCCGCGTAAGGAATAAAGATTGTACATCAGGCTCTCCAGTTTCACATCTCCCTTTAAAATAGAATTGCTGCACGCAAAAATATTGTCATCGATAGGGCCCTGTATATCGCTCTCCGTACAAAAATTGCCGTCAGCAAAACTGGCGAGATCGGGCAGCCGAAGCAAACACTTCATCTTCCCCTAGTGTACCCAGCGCACTGGGGATTCGCGAATTTATAAATAACCGCGAATTCATACCTGAAATATTAGCGTAGCTTAACACAATTTCGTCATATGCTCTCGCCTCGGATTCACGAAGAATTGTAACATGCGATTTTTTACGTTAGCCCAAAAGTTACCAAGGGTCCGAATCTTAACCCGTGCTAAAATTCGAGAGTGAATTACTATCTCTCTACTAAGAGGGTTTCCGCCACATAGTTTACACTCACGCGTGTCACTGCTAACAATAACAAATCATGACCATCAAACACGTGATTCATCTCTCTGATCCCCGCTTCTTCCGTGAGGCTCCACTTCGTTATTCAGACGACATTAGGTAGTACATAAACGGGCAAGTACGCGAGATGTTGAGGAACAATTTCGTCGAACCTACATCATTCACATTTAGTTCAGCAGTTTTCATTGTTTGAGAAAAGATTACGACTATCGTTTTTCAGTTCACTATCGGCGCTTGAATGATCCAACGGTCGATGCTCCTCAATGCATGCATTTGCATCCATGAGACTTTGAAAGATATGGTTACCGCAAGGGTCTTCTTCAACTTAGACTTGAAAAGCGGTTATTAGCAAATCTCTTTATCCCCATAATCGCGATTATACTCCGCGCTTCCAACTCCTGAAGGGGGAGTCAATCCCTGTTTCGCGTGACGCCTTTTGGACTAAACAATGCGCCAAGATCATTTTGAAATCGTATGAGGCATATTCTAGGTGAGTAATAAGGAGAAATTGCCATTGCTTGTCTTGAGGATATAATCATCTGTTCTGCT
This sequence comes from Andricus curvator, assembly GCA_932195095.1. Classification (NCBI taxonomy): domain Eukaryota; kingdom Metazoa; phylum Arthropoda; class Insecta; order Hymenoptera; family Cynipidae; genus Andricus; species Andricus curvator. Next base: position 104,803 of record CAKNYM010052674.1, read on the forward strand.
CATTGGGATGATCACCTGCAGCACATTCTCTTCGTTTTTCAACAGCTCGAAAGTTATGGGCTCAGGTTTCCGCCAAAGTAAACCAGCTTCGGGAAAAGTATCATCCACTACGTAAGACTGCTCGACTGGAGCATTAGTAGGTAAAATTAAATTTAAGAGTACATGCCCAATTCATCTAGTGAATATCCTAGTTTTTCTGGCAGGCCTGCTTTCGCCTAACTGTCCCTAGAAATGGACTCAAGCAACAGAAAAGGTCGTAGAGATAACTCAGGCGGCTCTCGCAGAACAACTTCCTGCAAGTCGATTGAGTCCGTCTATACGCTTCTTTCTGCAGACAGATTTAAGCGCTAGAGGTATGGGAGCGGTTCTTATGCAAGAATGGCCTGGCGCACAGTAGTATAGTAATGGGAATTTACTCTTCATAATCACCCACCGGCCGTATTTTTATTTTTTGACAGAGCAACAATATACAAACAAATAAGGTTGAAATGAACAAGGAAGGAGGACCTTCCAAGGTGAGTTGAATTTACCTCTTGGAGATTAATTTTCTACCAAAGAAAAAAACAGTTTGCAAGAAAATGTACGAATTTTCCGTTAAAAAAATTAATTTCAAACATAAGAAACGAATTTTCAACAAAATAGTTAAATACGGTAATATGAAGCTACTTTTAGAAATAAAAAATAATCTTCATTCAATTTTATAATGCAATTTAATCAAAAAATTAATTGCGCTCGCGAAAAAAATCCCTGACTTTGAACAAAATTCCCTGACATTTACAGTTTTTTTCCCGGTATATAAAAATTTCCTGACAATTCCAGGTTTTCCAGGGAGGGTAGACACGCTGAGTAAGCATGGTAAATATAAGTTGTACTTTATTTTGCAATATCTGAATGAGCAATCCGAACCCGAGGTACATAAATAAATGTAATATACATTTGATATAATAGTGTGAACATAACGTTGTAAAGTTCTCATTTGGAACAATTTCGAGTGCGAAGCACGTGATTTCTGATGAAAATGTTTTCGTTAAAGCGAAAAAGCTTTAACAAGAGAGAATTCACAATCACGAAATTACAGTTGTCTATACTTTGAACTTTAATTTTAAAGGTCTGTGCACACATGTTGGGGAAGTACAAAGTACAAAGTAGAAATTTGACCCTTTTTGGTTAAAACTAAAGCTAGTTAAAAAATCATTATTTCAACTAGAAAAACTATACCATTTTTACATTCTCATCCTTTATGATTGGGAAAGTATTAAAATTGTCCGGAATTTCACACCACTGTTTCTCAACGAATCTCCACGTTTTAAGACCCCCTGGAGCCGAAAATCAAGTTTTGGCGCTGGAATCTGTCTGTATATCTGTCCGTCCGTCCTTAAACACGATAACTGTCGAAAAAATTAACGGATCAAATCGAGCTTCGGCACACGTTTTTAGGTCCTAAAAGAAAGAACGACTTTGTTTACCAGCATTACCTGACCAACGGTTATGTTTTAATCTATCAAAAATGCGATCCAAAAATCGAATATTCCATTTTTACCATACGCCATCGACGACAGAAACGTGAAAAAAAGTTTGAGAGATGAATTAAAGATCTTCAAATATCTACAATTTTTCCTTCCACCATTTTTTGATAAAACTTGATATTTTCAGTTTATATTTCAAAAATACTACATAAATATTGAAAATTTAAATGTTGAGCCAAACGACAAAAAATACGGGAAAACGTCTCAGGAAGCGACTGTAGCTTTTAGAAAGTCCTACAAAATTTGTCGTTACTATTTTTTCATAGTTCTTTTCATATTGGTCTTGTTTGATGAGAATACTATGGGAAAATTCAAAATTTGAACGAAACGCCGCATTCTAAGTGCAAAGAATAAATAACTGAGCGCAAAGAGCGAGGTAACGCATTATCAAGCGCGACGCGCAAGATCTGACGCGCTGAAACTTGCGAGCGAAGCGATAAGAGCGGGCAACAAAGAAACAGCACTCCGTTGGTGTGGTGGCCTACGAACGGACTTTCATCAAGAGTCTCACTCAAAGGGCCATCCCTTTAAACCATGGGTCTAGAGTGGGCATGCCCGTGGCATTTTTGCACCTAGTTGAACCCGCAGACAGAGTTGAAATGGATACTAAATGTCCTTCTTCCAGTCTGGATTTTATATGGATAAACCTTCACCACGCTAAAGGAGAGTCTGTTATCTTAAGCAGACGTTTGAAAACGGGACAAACGCATTTTGCCTTATTACAAGAACCTTGTCTATAGACTTGGTAGCAATCCAGATTGTAGATAAGGAGCAGGCGCCAACCTATGGTGATTTGCTCAGCTAACCAGCAGTCGCTTGTCATTGTTGACCTGCTTCGTGTTTTAAACGAATCGGGTTCTCACACTCAAGCCTTTGTTGATGACCTGGCACCTTATAGAAAATCCTGCAGTCAGCGTTAAACATAGTAGAACAGTGCTGCAGGGACCGTTGTTTATCTGATAACCCATACAAGACGTAATTCGTGCATTTTGCCAAAAGAAGAAAGCTTCCTGACCCTAAAAATCTTAAGCTCTACAGTATGAGAGTAAAATTTTAAAAATCAGCGAAGTATTCAGGAGTAATTTTTCACCCTCAATTAGCCTGGAAACTCCGTTTTCACGCAATGGTAAATTAAGCTAAGATTGCTTTTTGAGCCTGCAGATGCTCTATCGAAAAAACACGACACTTATACCCAGGACCTGGGACTTAACACGCAGGATTACTTACTGGTTAAATACGATGATAATCAGACGCGTAATAGCATATGCATTAATGATCTGGTAACCAAGGAATAAAACAACCAGTAATACTAAACAACTGAAAAGCCATCAATGGGATTTCTGCTTAACGATCAGTGGTGCTATGTAAACAACATCAACATCAACTCTTGAAGTTCACTCTGGATATCCTGCTGCACATTGCGGCAATTTCACAAGAGCGGCGTCAAAAATGTGTAACCGCGTTATCCAATATCACAAACCAAAAACTTGGAAAATGTATAAATTTTTGCAAAAATCTGTACCTCGGAATTGTTTGGGGCTATGATTCCGAATCTTAGGCCCGCTTTTCAAAATTTGAAATGGCGAATCCAGATGGTTGACCAACCACTTGAAAAATTATAAATGTCTGCAAAAATCAGTATCTTTGAACTTTTTGGGTCTCTAGTTCCGCATTTTAAGATACATTTTCGCTCAATACGAATCTTTAGTTAGATTTTCAGAATTTACAATGGCTGGTGACAAATTACAGACTAAAAGTTGAAAAGGCTTATAAATGTTGAATATAAAGTTCTTTAACTCATTTCAAATAAAAATTAGAATTAAAAGAAAATTCGTAATCAGCGTCTCAAAAAAAAACTATGTACTTTATTCGTCCGCCATATTTGACCTGCCAATATTGAATTCTGAAAATATATCCTAAGATTCGGAATCACAGTTCCAAACAATTCCGAGGTATTAATTTTCAAAAACATACATGAGTTTGGTATGGTTTTCTGAAATATTGGATGGGCCATTTTTAATTATGCAAATCTGACTTAAAATTCATAATCAGCGTCCGAGAAAAACCCTCCATGTACTAATTTTCACAAACGTTTATGAATTTTTCCAGTTGTTCAGCCTTCATATTGCATCAGACATTTTGAATTATGCAAATCTGGCCTATGAATCTGGCCCATGAATGTATTTTTGAAATAAATATTGGGCTTTGCCCAATATGTCAAATTAGGTACACTGCTCTTATTAGATCAGTTGATTGTATAAAAAAGGCGTCCGAGACTGATAATATATACTCGGATAGCCCCGTGCAGGATATTAAGAAATGAATAGGAATGCAAAAATAAAAAATACCTTCGACATATGAGGATGTGACCATCTTAAGACTGAGACAACACTAAGTAATAATAATAATAACCCTACCGAAGGTCTTCTCGCGTTGGCGTCGCGGTAGGGCTGGAGCTTTCCTCTAATGGATTTGACGGCTTTGCTGGCTATAGCATTGCTACTGACAGGGTTTCCCATGCCAAACGGGCAGGGACCGAAGAGGAAAGGGCCTAAGAGGATCACCAAAAACCCATAAATCAATGGAGAAGTTGCGTAACCTGTATAGACGTTGGTGGCTTCTTGATGATCGTCAGAGTGTCTCGGGTGCCACCGCTGGGGGTAGTAGCATGCAAGCTGGTTCATGGACGTGAGCTGCGTGATGGACAGGTAGATCTCACCGGGATACCCGAAAGGGCTACTATCCAGGCAGAACATCAGCAACAAGTGTTAAGCGGCAACTTTTCCTGGTGGCATGGCCTTCCAAGCCAGCAACTCCAGGGTGCACAGGCCAGAAGAGGATCAAGACGACGCCGGAAATGAATGGAGACGTCGACAGATGTCACTTTCGGGCAAGGGCCCGGGAAGAACCCGTCAGCGGCGAACAACATCGTCCCTTCGTGAGTCTTCATCCAGAGCTGGCCCATAGAGTGACGGAACAACAAGCTGATTAATTATAATCAATTAGGCAGCGCCACCTTGCATCCGAGGTTGAAATAAGTATCATTAAAAAACATGGATGATCTTGAGTCATGACCTTGTGCCATCGTGCCAATGGCTGAGGGAAAGTCATATGAATAGCTGGGTATTCTCGAACCTAAGGGTATTCAGCAAACGATAGTTAAGTAGAGCCGAACGACTAAACGACTCCAAACTCGGCAAAAAAATCAAGGCAATCAACACGTATGTCATCCCTGTCCTCACGTACACCTTTGGGCTCATTAAATTGTCTAACGTCAACCTTGAAAGGTTAAACAGAACTATCCGCGTAGAAATGACGAAGCACCCAATGCACCACTGATGATGAAAAACCGGGTTCGCCCGAGAATAAGTTTGAAAAATATACATATAATAATAATAACGTAAGGAATACACTTACCCTGTTGGTAGTTTCCATGGCTGCCACCTCCTGGAAAGCCTGATGCTGTAAAAATACGATAAGAATGTATCAAAATTAATGGAACAGCAATTTGGCATATTGGTTGTGAAACATGCTAATTGATTAAACAGATTGGGGGCCGTGCATCCATTGTGTGAAGTCTTTGGGGGGGGGGGGGATGAAAACGATTCAAAAATATATTATATACGTTACTCTGATACGTATTTAGAACCGTTTCTTACGTAAGATATTTTGAAGTGAACAGCTGTTTGGAAGCACAATATAGTGCTTACTGTAGTGCCTGCCGCGTTACGTGTAAAAAATGTATTCTACTTTGTTGATAATTGAGCCGCTGGATAGTGTAAGGGCATATAAAATTCACACGGCCGTTCGGGTTGGCCCCTGTTATCTTTAAAATCGATTTTGAAAATTAAATTTTTGAAACATATGGCTTTGTAAGAAATTTCATGGCGCATCTTTTATCCTGTTACAAAAAAGTTGTATCTTTTACTGTTCCTGAAAGAAAGTGAAAAAACTGGATTTTGCCACAAACAAAATTTTATAAATACTTTGAATTTAACTCGCTCTAAGAGACAAAGTTCTGAATATTTTCACATGAAAATTGTAGGAGTTATACTTCAAACTATTTTGAAGATGAGATGCTCGTTTAAACTTTAATGATTTGTTATAAAAAAAGCTGTTAATTGTTTAGCCCAGCAGTATCAAAATAACGATACGCAACTTTCAAACGCTTCGTTCATCGAGGGAATTTTGAGTAAGCCCAAACTTCCAACGGAAGAAATGTTCATTAGGGTATAATAAAGTTTTTTGGAATTTTGTACGTCAATTCATCTCGCCGTTAGAAAATGATAAGCATTTAATTTGCCTTTCTCCAGCGCTTGAGAGTCTTGCAATTTGAGGACAAACGTGTCATATTGAGAATTTTTACTATTAAAAATACTAAATTTAGAAAAAAAATATGAAACTTTAAGATATATGGTATTAAAGTATAATACATTTTTCGTAAAATTTAGTATTTTACCTAGTAAAAATTCTCATTATATGACACGTTTATCCTCAAATTGCAACACAGTCTAGGAAAAATTGATATCATTTCATGAAAAATTGATATAAAATGTTTCTCCGTGTAATATTGAAAAATATTTAAAAATTACGGTTCCGCGCTTTTTAAAATTTTTCAAACATTCTCAGCCCAATCTGCTTCATTTCTAGATTTTTTTCTACCTTGAGAAGATTGTGATGAACATGATGCCATTTTAGTTTAACGACTTCATAAAATTTTCACTTTATAAAAAAATAATTTCTATCCGTGGCATTAAATTAGTCTTTAGAAACGTAAACATTCAGGGTTTTTGGTGGCGACGCATTATTGACACTACCTGTGCGCTCTTCTGTTTTCCTGCATAAAATTCTAAGAGAAATTCGCACGCGGAAAATTCGCAGAAAAAACAAGAGCGAGTAGAATCGGCAGAGACTCGGCGTCGTAGAATCGGCGTGCTCTCAAGCGCTCGAGAAAGGCAAATTAAATGCTTATCGTTTTCTAACGGCGAGATGAATTGACGTAAAAAATTCCAAAAAACTTTATTATATCCTAATAAACATTTTTCTCGCTGAAAGTTTCGCTCACTTGAAACTCCCAGATAAACAAAGCAAATCGAAAATTCTCGCTCCTAACAGATACGACAGGACGGCGCGGCGGTGTGGTCGCGGCGCTGAAATATTCTCGCCTCTCACGCGCTCGATCTCTCTTTGACACGCTGTTTGAATGCTCGTATTTTTTTAACGATTCATTCTATTGAAGTAATACTTTTCAGAAAACTTCATTATACCCTAATGAACATTTCTTCCGCTGGAAGTTTGGGCTTACTCAAAATTCCCTCGATAAACGAAGCGTTTGAAAATTGCGTATCATTATTTTGATACTGCTTGGCTAAACAATTAACAGCTTTTTTATAACAAATCAGTAAAGTTTAAACGAGCATATCATCTTCAAAATAGTTTGAAGTATAACTCCTACAATTTTCATGTGAAAATATTCAGAAGTTTGTCTTTTAGAGCGAGTTAAATTCAAAGTATTTATAAAATTTTCTTTGTGGCAAAATCCAGTTTTTTCACTTTATTTCAGGAACAGTAAAAGATGCAACTTTTTTGTAACAGGATAAAAGATGCGCCATGAAATTTCTTACAAAGCCATATGTTTTAAAATTTTAATTTTCAAAATCGATTTTAAAGACAACAGGGGCCAACCGGAACGGCCATGTGAATTTTATATGCCGTTACACTATCCAGCGGCTCAATTGTAACGGTATTACTTGTAATTCAGCTAATGAGATAAGAAGCACCTAGTAATATCAGTATTACTATTAGATGTTACAATCACAAATTTACGAAATACTAATTAATGAATAAACAAATAAGGGGTCATCCAAAAATTACGTAACGCGCTTGTCTAAAATTTTCTATTCCTGCACGAAGATGAAAAATACCGTGATATTTGCTTTCGGTCAGAAGTTGAACTAATATGTTAAAAATTAATTTTTTCAGTTGGAAATTCACCATCTCAGTTACAAAAATAATTTTTTCAACTGACAACTCAACTGTTCCGTTTTTGGGTAAAAATGTATCTTTTTAGGTTGAAAAGTCAACTATTTATTTGGAAATTCATGCCTTATGATGAAAATTCATCTCTTTTTGTGGAAAATTAATTCTCTTGATCGAAAATTTCACTATAAGCTCAAGAATTTAACTATATTGCAAAAAAATCGGTTTTCAAATATAAAATTGAGGCTCCAGCCGAATATGCGTGCGAAAATTTCTTCAACTGGTATAGGGCTTATTTTTCAAGGGTGAGCGCCTACTAATGTAATAATAATAATAATAATAATAATTTACGCGAAGTATTAGCCAACAAATATGGTCAAAAAAATGTTTGAAACTACAAAAGTTTTTTTTTTTTTTCGTTAAAATTGGTTAAGCCGTTTCCCAGAAAAAATCATGTTTAGATTTGTGTATTTACGACTATAACTTCTAAAAAATCATTTCTCAGATTTGATACTTTGCCTGAAATATAAACCCAATTCGAGTTTGGGCACTTTCCTCGTGCTCATTCGGCTACAGCCTTATCCAAATGGAAGTTTCACTATTCTATTTTTTGATGAAAACTGATCTTTTTTATTTTAAAAAGTCAATTATTCAGTTGAAAATTGATACACTTTCTTTGAAACTCATCCTCATTGGTTAGTTTAAAAATTAATCTTCTTTTGGTTGAGGATACAACTATTTTCTTAAAAATTCATGTTTTTTGGTTAAATTCAACTGTTTTTGATTTGAAATAAAAATTTTTTGATTGTCAAATCAAATAAATCTTCAAATTTTTCTGTCAAGAATACATATTTTTTGGTTTAAAATTCAACTTTTTTAGTTAAAAATTCAACAACTTGATTGAAAGTTTAACTGTTTTGTCAATTCATGAGAAATAGTCAGATTTAACCAAAACCTTAAACCATCCCAAAGCACGAATTGTTATAGCTATTCGGGTCAGACATGCGGTTTGGTATGCTAAGAATTTTGTATATTTTTCTGAAATATTGGATTGGCCATTTTGAATTATGGAAATGTGTTCTAAGATTCGGAATCAGAGCTCCAAACAATCAACGTCAAACATTTATCAATTTTTCATGTTTTTCGTGTCCGTCATATTGGATTGGCCATTTTGAATTTTGAAGATCTGATTTAAAATTCATAATCAGCGTCCAAAAAAAACCCTCCATGTACTAATTTTCACAAATGTTTATAAATTTTTCAAGTTGTTCAGCCTTCATATTGGATCAGACATTTTAAATTATGCAAATCTGGCCTATGAATCTGGCCAATGAATGTATTCTTGAAATAAATATTGGGCTGGAGCTTTCCTCTAATGGATTTGACGACTTTGCTGGCTATAGCATTGCTACTGACAGGGTTTCCCATGCCAGACGGACAGGGAACGGAGAGAAAAAGGAGTAAGATGATCACCAAAAACCCGTAAATCAATGGAGAAGTTGCGTAATCTGTTTAGACGTTGGTCGCTTGCCGATGATCGTCAGGGTGCCACGGGTGCCACCGCTGGGGGTAGTAGCATGCAAGATGGTTCATGGATTTGAGCTACGTGATGGACAGGTAGATCGCCCCGGGATACCCGAAAGGACTACTATCCAGGCAGAACATCAGCAACAAGTGTTAAGTGGCAACTTTTCCTGGCGGAATGGCCTGACGAGAAAACTTTGTAGTGAATTTCCCGGAAATAAGGACAGTAACTCAATACGGCCTTAAAGAGCGAAGGCTATAATAGGTATTATTAGATCACATAGATAATAGATAATAGACGGGAATCTCATTCCTAGAAGGACAATCAGCCGAGTAAGATCTGATGTTGAAAATGCATTCCGCCAGCAACTCCAGGGTGCAAAGACCAGAAGAGGATCAAGACGACGCCGGAAATGAATGGAGACGTGAACAGATATCACTTTCGGGCAAGGGCCCGGAACGAACCCGTCAGCGGCGAACAACATCGTCTCTTCGTGGGTCTTCATCCCAAACTGGCCCATGAAGAGACGGAACAACAAGCTGATTAATTATGATCCATTAGGCAGCGCCACCTTACATCCGAGGTTGAAATAAGTATTATTAAAAAACATGGATGGTCTTGAGTCATGACCTTGTGCCATCGTGGCAATGGCTGAGGGAAAGTGATATGAATACCTTGGTATTCTCGAACCTGAGGGTATTCAGCAAACGATAGTTAAGTAGAGCCGAACGACTAAACGACTCTAATTCGGCAAACAAAATCAGGGCAATCAACACCTATGTCATCTCTGTCCTCACGTACACCTTTCGGCTCATTGAATTGTCTAACGCCAACATTGAAAGGTTAAACAGAACCATCCGCGTAGAAATGACGAAGCACCGAATGCACCACTGATGATGAAAAACCGGGTTCGCCCGAAAATAAGTTTAAAAAATATACATATAATAAGAACAATAACGTGAGGAATACACTTACGCTGTCGATAATTTCCATGGCCGCCACTTGATTGATAGCCTGATGCTGTAAAAATACAATAAGAATGTATCAAAATTAATGGGACAGCATTTAGGCATATTGGTTGTGAAACATGCTAATTGATTAAACAGATTGGGTGCCGTGCATCAATTGTGTGAAGTCTTTGCGGGGGAGGGGGGGGGGGGGTAAAAACGATTTAAAAAAATATATTATATACGTTACTATGATACGTATTTAGAACCATTTCTTACGTAAGATATTTTGAAGTAAACAGCTATTTGGAAGCACAATATAGTGCTTACTGTAGTACCTAGTGCATTATATGTAAAAAAAGTATGCTACTTTGTGGATAATTGTAACGGTATTACAATCGCAAATTTACGAAATAATAATAAATGAATAAACAAATAAGGGGTCATCCAAAAATTACGTAACGCGGTGGTCTACAATTTTCTATCCCCGCACGCAGATGAAAGATACCGTGATATTTGCTTTCGGTCAGAAGTTGAACTAATATGTTAAAAATTAATTTTTTCATTTGGAGATTCACCATCTCAGTTACAAAAATAATGTTTTCAACTGACAACTCAACTGTTCCGTTTTTGGTTAAAAATGTATCTTTTTAGGTTGATAATTCAACTATTTATTTGGAAATTCATGCATTATGATAAAAATGTATCTATTTTTGTCAAAAATTAATTCTCTTGATTGAAAATTTCACTATAAGCTCAAGAATTTAACTATATTGTAGAAAAATCGTTTTTCAAATTTAAAATTAAGGCTCCAGCCGAATATGCGTGAGAAAATTTCTTTAACTGGTATAGGGCTTATTTTTCAAGGGTCAGCGTCTACTAATGTAATAATAATAATAATAATAATAATAATAATTTACGCGAAAAGAACATCGATTTAAATGGTCGGACCAACTCAGGAGAGACATCCTTATCTGTTGGCAAAGAAGCTCATCGGCGCGAAGAGGATTCATGCAGAGGTTTCATGACCGTTGGGTCAATATGCACCCGCAATATGCTCATCAAACGCCTCAGTATTTAAGAGATCAGGTATCCTTTTTGCGAAAAAACGGATATGAAGCTCTTTATCAACAAGAAGAAGAGCAACATCCTCCATCGAACATTCCACCCGAAGATGTTAATCTCTGGAATCTGAACTGTGTTGTTTACGAGAAGGCGATCTCCTTGCTTAGCGACAGTAGAAGTAACGATACTTCAGAACGTCTGAGCAAGACTCGCGAGCGTATTGCACAGCTTCAATTCAAAATTGAAACGGCGAGACGGAATGCATAAAATATTCAGTGCGTGATTAGCTACATAACATTAAATAAAAAATTCACTCCAAAAGTTAGGGCACTTTCTCGAAACTTGAGGAAAGCAAATCACACGCTGAACAAGTGTAAACTGTTGACCATCAAGCAGCACTGGACGCAAAAAATAAGATCTCTTTCAACAGCGAAACAGCGCCTTGAATGGCGAGTAAAGTGGATTCAGGAAAATTCCACCTTTTCTACTCATCTTTCCCGTCTGTCCAATAAAACGTCACGTGCCGTTAAAAATCCGCCTAGTCGAGAAGAGATTCAAGTCTTCTGGGAACAAGTATATGGAGATACTTATCAGCTAAATGAATTCACTTCAGATATATCGCTCTTTCGTAACTTTTGCCAAAGGCAAAGGTTACAAGGTCCAGAGGAAGAGTGTCCATTAATTACTGCTGAAGAAGTAAAGAAAGTTCTCGCTAGAACTAAGAACTTTTCAGCGCCAGGGCCAGATAAAATCAACAACTTTTGGTGGAAGAAGTTTACTTCTACGCACCAACATCTAGCTCGTATATTTACTACTTTCTTAAACCGAGAACAACCCGTCCCGCAGTGGCTAGTGGAAGGACGCACGGTATTGATCCCTAAGACCGGAGATTTGTCAAGTTCAAAGAACTACAGGCCCATAGCTTGTTTAAACACCAGCTACAAGCTATTCACTGGGATCCTCAAAGAGAGGATATTAACATCTATCGAGCCGGTATGGAGTGCAATAGTTGAACAACGTGGATGCAAGAGAGGTCTGGCAGGTTGCAGGGAGAACCTGTTAATAGACAGGTTTATTACCCAGGACTCGATCAGGTATCGACGCGATCTGTCCATGGCTTGGATTGACTACCGTAAGGCATTCGATAACACGAACCATGAGCTACTTATTAAGCTCATTGAGTGCATGGAGGTGCATCCACAAATAGTGAGATGCATAAAAGAGCTTATGCTCTTGTGGCGGACAAGATTTGTCATAACATCTGACAAAAGACAATTGACTACAAGCTATATCACATATAAGAGGCGGGTCTTCCAAGGAGACTCTCTAAGTCCGATACTTTTCTGCATCTCCCTCTTGCCTCTATCTATTGTGCTCCGAGGCAAAAGCTCTGGATACCTATGTGGCCCGCCGAACAAAAGAGAATATAAGGTCAACCACCTTTTATACATGGACGACCTTAAACTCTTTGCTTCTTCGAAAGAGGACCTTAACATCCTTGTGGATGCGGTAAATAGGTACTCTAAAGCGATTGGCATGAGCTTCGGACTGGACGAGTGTGCCTGCGTCCACCTACGCCAAGGAAGATTAGAAACTACATCATCGCGTCACGATCAGGATGTTCAACTCATAGGCGGGAATACCATTCAACATCTTGGTATTGGAGAAACATATACATATCTGGGAATACCGCAAGCGGAAACCCATGATGTGCGTGCGTTAAAAACGGCCCTTGGAAAAAGTTATCGCCAAATTCTCAGAAAAATTTGGGCTTCCGAATTATCTGGAAAGAATAAGATCCAGGCGACCAATATGCTGGCCGTTCCTAAACTGCTCTACACGTTTGGTGCAGTAAAATGGAACGTCGATGAGTTGAAGCAACTTGACCGAAGCACACGCAAGGTGATGACAATCCATCGAAGTCATCATCCTAGATCTTCCGTACCTCGAATATACCTCCCTCGAGATAAAGGGGGTAGAGGCTTGCTGAGCTTAGAGTGTCTTCATCGCAGAACGGTTCTGGCTACAGCCTGCTCAGTTCTAAATAGCACAGATTTTCTTATGCGATTAGTACATCAACATGAAGTCGTCAATGCTGCGGCGTTTTTATATCGTGCCGCAGATAGGGCCGCAGAGGAGCTTGGCCTCCCATTTGATTCCAGCATTCAGTTATAGACACCTTAGTTTACCGCGAGCGCATAATGAATATACCTATAGGCAATACCAACTGCCGAGCGTGCAAGCAAGAGCCAGAAACACTTTGACATGTTCTCAGTGGATGCTCAAAGTATGCACGATACGGGTACATAGAGAGACACAATGGGGCTCTAAAAGTGTTATATTACCATCTGAGGCACTTCTATGGTGTTGATCTATTGCCCGTCTTGCCATACGCCCAGGGGGAACTCGAGTGTTGCGCTCTTTGAAAAGCGCTACTGCGATTTTGAAACGTCATCTAGCTGATCGACGTCCAATTAATGTTCGACCGCGTTACGGCTTCTGTGTATTTTCTGCTTCATTATATATTTAAGTTTATTAAATATCCACTTTCATATGATTTAATGAGTGCTTGATTACTTCATCGAAAATTCTATTAAAAACATTCAATTGAGTACCTAATTTCGTTTTGTACTCATCATCAAACTCCATGAATTTCTTACCCGCAATATTTCGTGCCGGATTATTACGAACAGGAATATCTTTGAAAATAGCGAAAGCGTTCTTCCAAACCTAGCAATTCATTTCTGCGAAAGTGACGGCACTTTAAATGGGATCAAATAGTTGACATTTACGTTCCAACACAGTAACTTTTCTAGGACGATTCACAGCTGATCGCGGCGGAAATTTCGCCAGAAAAATACTCTCTCCATCAATACGGGGTTTCCAGTCCCGTTCGAAGAGCACTTCAATCGTACGAAATTGCGAAGGCAAGTATCTACGTCCTAAGTAACTTGCTTCGCTCGGCTACCCAAACTACTAGCGGTTGCGGAAGACCGCTTCCACAACCAGACCCTGTTGCCAACCTGAGGGGCCTATTTCCCAAGCGGAGCCGCGGTAATTATTCCACAGCAAAGCACTGTGATTCCTGTGATTCCGCAGAGCATCCGAGTGTCTGAAAATGTCTCGGTTCCTCCAAATTATGCGGTTCTACAAAATTCTGCAGCCTCGCAGAATCCTGTGGTCCTACAAAACACTGCCACCTTACAGAAACCTTTATGAAAATAAAACACTGTAGTTCCATAGAATTCTTTCGTTTTTCAAAATCTTGCACCCCTGCAGCCTAATTTTATCCCACAAAACACCCCAGTTTTCGATATTCTGATCGATACAACACAACGCATTTTTTAGACCTTGATCACAAGGACCCAAAATCATTTCTCGCTGAATGTCAGGAATATTTCTCGCTAGCGGCGATCGAATCCACGCACTGGTCGTGAATGATTGGAAGGGAGGTATATAAAAAACTCAACCTTCCCACGACAAAATTCAGGTACTTAAATACTAACCCAACGCTTCGCAGGTCGATGCGGATAAATTAGAGGAAAATTGGGCGCGTAAGGAATAAAGATTGTACATCAGGCTCTTCAGCTTTACATCTCCCTTCAAAATAGAGTTTCTGTACGCAAAAATATTTTCATCGATAGGGCCCTGTATATCGCTCTCCGTACAAAAATTGCCATCAGGAAAACTGGCGAGATCGGGCAGCCGAAGCAAACACTTCCTCTTCCCCTAGTGTACCAAGCGCACTGGGGATTCGCGAATTTATAAATAACCGCGAATTCATACCTGAAATATTAGCGTTAGCTTAAGACAATTTCGTCATATGCTCTCACCTTGGATTCACGAAGAATTGTAACATGCCCGTGCTAAAATTCGAGAGTGAATTACTATCTGTCTATTAAGAGGGTTTTCGCCACATAGTTTATACTCACGCGTGTCACTGCTAATAATAACAAATCATGACCATCAAACACGTGATTCATCTCTCTGATCCCCGCTCCTTCCGTGAGGCTCCACGTCGTTATTCAGACGAAATGGGGTAGTACATAAACGAGCAAGTACGCGAGATGTTGAGGAACAATTTGGTCGAACCTACAACATTTACATTTAGTTTAGCAGTTTTTATCGGTCGAGAAAATATTACGACTATCGTTTTTGAGTTCACTATCGACGCTTGAATGATCCAACGGTCGATGCTCCCCAATGCATGCATTTGCATCCATGAGACTTTGAAAGATATGGTTACCGCAAGGGCCTTCTTCAACTTAGACTTGAAAAGCGGTTATTAGAAAATCTCGTTATCCCCATAATCGCGATTATACTCCGCGTTTCCAACTCCTGAAGGGGGAGTCAACCCCTGTTTCGCGTGACGTCTTTTGGACTAAAGAATCCGCCAAGAACATTTTGAAATCGTATGAGGCATATTCTAGCTGAGTAATGAGGAGAAATTGTCATTGCCTGTCTTGAGGATATAATCATCTGTTCTGCTCATTGGGATGATCACCTGCAGCACATTGTCTTCGTTTTTCAACAGCTCGAAAATTATGGGCTCACGTTTCCACCAAAATAAAGCAGCTTCGGGCGAATTATCCGCCACTAAGCAAGACTGCTCGACTGGAGCATTAGTAGGTAAAATTAAATTTAAGAGTACATGCCTAATTCAGAAAAGGTCGTAGAGATAACTCAGGCGGCTCTGGCAAAGCAACTTCCTGCAAGTCGATTGAATCCGTCTATACGCTTCTTCCTGCTGACAGATTTAAGCGCCAGAGGTATGGGAGCTGTTCTTATGCAAGAAAGACCTGGCGCACAGTAGTATGGAATGGGAATTTACTCTTCATAATCACTCACCGGCCGTATTTCTTAACGGATTTAAAGATTTTTCGGAAATGCGCAGCATTAAATTTTACAGATGACTGCGGTTTGCGATTTTTATTTTTTGATTGAGCAACAACATACAAACAAATAAGGTGACGAAATTGGCCATTTCAACTTTGTAAATTTTGATCTCAGGAAAAAATACACTTTTTCTTAATTCTTCGAAGAGACTTTTTTCGCTAAACAAAATAATCTCGAGATCTCACGGGACGCCATCCGTCTTCATGAACTTCGTGAGCGCAACCCCATTACTAACGACAAGGAGGTTTTCGTATGCAGGTTCTTATAACACTCCACGTTCGTTTTATTTAAAAATGCGAGTACCACGACGCACCACTCTGCGGACACCCTGGAACTGAAGAAAACCCTCTTCCGCATCCATGAATTCATTAATTCCATGAATTCCCTGAATTCTACAAATTCCTTAAATTTCATCATTTCTATGAATTCCGTGAATTCATTATATTCCATGAATTCCGTGAATTCAGTGAATTCCGTGAATTCAGTAATTCGAAATAATCGGAAGCAATCCGAAGCAATTTTCCAATCCCTTTCAACGCTTCTCAATCCGTATTTCAACCCCAAATTAAATCTCAATACATGTATAAACCCCAAATTCAGTCCGTACGGATCCGAGCCTCACTTATCAATCCTTCTCCATTCATGTATGAGCACCAACTTCAATCCGAACCTATACCGAATCCATTCTTCAATCCTAAGACACATTTTGATCCTTTTCAATTTGTGCGCCCACTCCGATGAATCCGAGACTCATCCACAAAGTCTTTTCAATCCTGCTCAATTCTCGCACGAACATTAATTTCAATCCGGCTCAATCCGAATTATTCCCAAATCTCCATTAAATTATTTCTAATCCGAATGAATCGATCTCCTTCTAGAAAATCTCTGAATTTTGGACAATTTTCACGTATCTTTCAGCGTTTTCCGGCCATTTTAAAATGTATAAATTTCCGAAATAATAATAATAATATTTGTTATTTATGATTAATTTATCAAATTTTCGCGTATGCCTTACTGTTTTCGAGATAATTAAAAATTATGATTTCTTTCTTTTGAAATTTTTTTTATTTCAGTAGTTTGTGGTGGCTGAGGACTACCCCTTGTTTAAACCGTTTTCGAGATAATTTTCCTTTTTTTTAATTTTTCAAATATGTTAATTGGTTTAGGTCAGGGTAGACAAGGTCCATCCCCCTGTAAATAAACATAAAATATATTTTAGTTTTTGAGTATCTCTCACCGTTTTCTAGATAACACAAAATTTTTATTATTAGGGGAGCGGCGGCGAATGCAGCGCGCCGGCTAATGTGGCGAGGTCCGAGTTTTCGAATATTAACGCATTTTCTGCTTGTGGAGGTAGTTCCATTACACGTATATATGTTTTCAACGTTACATTATTAAAAAATTGAGATAATTAAATTAATTGCCTGATTTTTACGACGAAAAGTTAGTTTTGGTTCTTTTGCTTGTATTGTCAGAGTAGCTAAAAAAAAGTAAAAAATGACAGAAGTTTGGTGTAAACTTATAACATTTTTTGGAAATATACTGCTCCGAGTTTCTTAAATGCTCTAACGTTTAACATTTTGAGCAAAATTAATAAACTTTTATGTAAAAAATCTTTATTAAACACTATTCACATGCGGCTAATATGGCGCATTCGGGTCGTACCTTATCTTAATATTATAGAATAATATCAAGAATTGTTTAAAAAATATCCCCGTTGATAATTATATAAATATATCCTTCATTATGTTATTTTTTTGCACTGGTAAAAAAACATTTTTTCTTGAAATTTTGGCTGACATAATCCCTCAAATATGTTAATTATATTAAGCGTATATATATTTATCTTATTTTTATTAAATTTTACCAATCTTCCTTCATAATTTGTTTTTTATTCAATAATTATGAATTGAAATAAAAACGCGCCACATTAGCAAACAAGGTAGGACAACTTGGCGCAGATGCACTTTTTGGGAAACACATCAATTAACTGTATTAATGAACTTCAATTACATTATCTCCATGCATAGAGCATTGGTCAGATATTGTCGTAAAAGAAATATATTTTATTACAATATTTTACTTTATGTCTGAATTTTAATATTGCATTTTCCTATATGTGGACCATCCCCCTTTATAAAATCCTGAGGTTCGTAAGTATAGAAACCCTAAAGCAACTGACTGGAAAACTTTTACCGAGGATCTCAACAGTTTATTCAGTACTATATGGTGCAGAATCAGGTCAACTGAACTAACAAAATTTGATGTCGAAATCCTAAAAAAAGGTATGAACAAAGCGTATAAGGACAATTGTCCTCTTCGTTTTAAAAAAACAGAGAGGGGGGCACCCTGGTGAAATCCTAGACTGGAGGTCCTGAAAAAGGATACTCGCCGCCTTTGCAACAGCGCTAAGAAGAATGAGAATTTGGGACTTGTACAGGGCAATCTCAACAAGAAATAATAATGAGGTACGAAAAGCCGTAAGGTACTCATGAAAAGGATATTGTCAGGAAATCGAGAATATATCTGACACTACTAGATTTCAGAGAACCTTGAAGGGTAACTCATCATGTCAGCTGAGGGCATGAATATTGCCTTTAGGTAAAATGGCGAATGCAACTAATGAAATCCTTGAGGACCTGATAAGGGTACACTTCCTGGGCTCGGAATTGGATTACACGAATGAGGGGGGCCCGTGAGTCATGCCCCTTAGAAGGAACAACCTTTAGAACCATAATGAAAGATTGAAAATAAGCTAGTCGTATTTTCACTCATTCAACAATCAGATGGGTGGTCAATTCAAACTATTCAAAGCTGCAGGAGATAATTAAATATTCTCTATAATAATTGAAGAAAGATTTCAATCCTTGTTAGGTCCATTGCGCAGCATTTTTCGGGCATGCTTAGAAGTTATATACACCACTGCAGCATGTAGGAAGGTTAAGGCAACCTTCATTCCAAAGCCAGGTAAGGACACCTACTATGTAAGAGGCAAAAAAGTTTAGACCGATCAGCTTGACCTTGTTCATGTAGAAAACATTACAAAAATTAGTAGACCTTGACTTAAAAGAGACAATCCTGACAGAAAAGCCTCTCTATAGGAATCAATTTGTCTTTCAAAAAGTCATTTAGTTACACCCTGATTGAATCCATGCACGGTTCTGCTGAAACACACGGAGTTAGTGAAATGATAAACAAGTGGATGCACTCCATGGTAGGAGCTCTCCACCCAGCAGTCGCTTGTCATTGATGACCTGCTTCATGCTTTAAACGAATCGGGTTTTTATACTCAAGCCTTTATTGATGACCTGGCACCTTATTGAAAATCATGAAGTCAGCGCTCAACATAGTAGAGCAGTGGTGCAGGGACCGTTGTTTATCTGATAACCCGGACAAAACGTAATTCCTGCATTTTGTCAGAAGAAGAAAGCTTCCTGATCTTAAAAATCTGAAGCTCTACTGTATGAAAGTAAAATTTTCAAAATGAGCGATCAATGGTAAATGAAGCTAAGATTGGTTTTTGGGCCTGTCAAATCAGACGCGTGAGAGCATATGCATTAAAGATTTGGTTACCGAGGACTAAAACAACTGGTAATACTAAAGAGCTGAAAATCCATCAATGGGATTTCTGCTTAACGATCAGTGGTGCTATGAAAACAACATCAACAGCAACACTTGAGGTCACTCTGGATATCCCGCTGCACATTGCGGCAATTTGGCAAGAACGGCGTCAAAAATCTGTACACGCGTTAAATGATAATTAAAAATAATATAAAGCTTATCATACCGAAGGTTTAGGCATCGCTACATACAAATCTGCAGCCGCAATTTTGAAATTAAAATTTTGAATACTGTAAAATGTTTTGATGATGAATCTAAAGTCAGATTTCCATAACTCGAAATGTCTGATGCTGTATGGGTGTTCGAATGCTGAAAAAGTGTATGAATGTTAGTAAAAATAAGAAAAAACCAATGAAAGTTTGCATGCTGGAAATTTTTGGGTCGCTGATTACGAATCTTAAATTTGATTTTTAAAGTTAAAATTGGCTTATCCAATATCAGAAACCAAAAACTTGGAAAATGTATAAACTTTTGTAAAAATAACTACCTTGGAATTGTTTGGGGCTATGATTCCGAAACTTAGGGCCGCTTTTCATAATTTGAAATGGCTGATCCAGATGGTTCACAAAGCACTTGAAAAAATTATAAATGTCAGCAAAAATCAGTATCTTTGAACTTTTCGCGGCTCTAATTCCGCATTTCTGATTCCGCGTAATCCTACATTTTCGCTCATTACGAATCTTTAGTCAGATTTTCAGAATTCATAATGCCTGATGACAAATTGCAAACTAAAAGTTGAAAAGGCTTATAAATGTTCATTAAAAAGTTCTTTAATTTTTTTCAAATGAAAATTAGAATTAAAATAAGATTCGTAATCAGCGTCTGAAAAAAAAACTATGTACTTTATTCGTCCACCATATTTGACCTGCCAATATCGAATTATGAAAATATCTCCTAAGATTCGGAATCACAGTTCCAAACATTCCCGAGGTATTGATTTTTAAAAACAATCATGCATTTTTTATGTTTTTGTGAAATATTGTATTGGCCATTTTGAATCAATGAAAATCTGTCCTAAGATTCAGAAACAGACCTCCAAACAATCAACGTCGCAAAAAAAAACTGGTTATTAATTTTCACAAACATTTATCAATTTTTTATGTTTTCCGTCCGTCGTATTGGATCAGCCATTTTGCATTTTTCAAATCTGACTGAAGATTCGTAATCAGCGACCCAGAAAAAATCTGGATACCTATTTTCACAAACATCTTTGAATTTTCCAAGTTTTTCGTCCGTCATATTGGGTCACACATTTTGAATTATGCAAATATGGCCTATGATTGTGGCCCATTAATGTATTCTCTGAATACATATTGGGCTTTGCCCAATATGTTAAAATAGGCACACTGCTCTTATTAGAATACTTGATTGCATAACAGAATGCGTCCGCGACTGATAATATATACCTGGACTGCCCCGTGCAGAATATTGAGGAATAAATAAAAATCCAAAAACAAAAAATGCCTTCGACAGATTGGGCTATAACCATCTTGGTACTGGGACAACAATAAATAATAATAATAACCCTACCGAAGGTCTTCTCGCGTTGGCGTCGCGGTAGGGCTGGAGCTTTCCTCTAATGAATTTGACGGCTCGTTTGGCTATAGCATTGCTACTAACAGGGTTTCCCATGCCAGACGGGCAGGGAACGAAGCGAAGAGGGAGTAAGAGGATCACCAAAAACCCGTAAATCAATGGAGAAGTTGCGTAACCTGTTTAGACGTTGGTCGCTTCCCGAGTATCGTCGGGGTGCCCCTGGTGCTACAGCTGGGGGTAGTAGCATGCAAGCTGATTCATGGAGGTGAGCTACGTGATGGACAGGTAGACCTCACCACGATACCCGAAAGATCTACCATCCAGCCGGAACATCGGGAACAAGTGTTAAGCGGCAGAGCATCAGCTGCGCCTGCGGAGGATGTTTTGGCTGTGAGCCCCCAGCCGGCCGCTTCCACAGGAATGCCACAGCAGCGCACCGCTCTTCAAACCCATCGTGATGAGTACTTGATGCGCTGCTAATTTAAATACGAGGTGGAAGCGACCACAACTTTTCCTGGCGGCATGGCCTTTCGAAAAATCTTTATAGAGAATTTCCCGGAAATAAGTACAGTAACTCGACACGGCCTTGAAGAACGAAGGCGTCAGATGATAGACGGGAACCTCCTTCCTAGAAGAACCATCAACCGAATAAGATCTGAGGTTGAAAATACATTCCGCCAGCAACTCCAGGGTGCACAGGCCAGAAGAAGAACAAGATGACGCCGGAAATCAAACGGAAATGAATGGAGACGTGATCAGATGTCACTTTCGGGCAAGGGCCCGGGAAAAACCCGTCAGTTGCAAACAACATTGTCTCTTCGTGGGTCTTCATCCCGAGCTGGCCCCTAGGGTGACGGAACAACAAGCTGATTAATTATGATCTAGTGCGCGGCGCCACCTTACATCCGAGGTTGAAATAAGTATCATTAAAAAACATGGATGATCCTGAGTCATGACCTTGTGTCAACGAGGCAATGGCTGAGGGCAAGTCATATAATTACCTGGGTGTTCTCGAATCAAAGGGTATTCAGCATACGATAGTTAACCCTCCGTCCCCCACGTGGGGTCTAGGCGGACCCCAGATGCACTAATTTCCTTATGACAGGCGGAATTTTGCATCCCGTTGCCTGTCGCGTTCAGTATCTTTCCTCTCAGTAGTTCTCAAGACGTCGGTAAAAGCGCATTGATCCTGTTTGTTTTGATTACCTACCATATTTTTGTTCGTGTTATTAAAAAACAAAACAAAATTTGTTGACGCCGGTCAAATACGATTCCACACCGCTTGCGCCGTGAACGTGAGTGGGGTTCGTGTAGACCCCACGTGGGGGACGGTGTCCCTCACTTGCACGTAGAGTGACGGAGGGTTAAGTAAAGCCGCATGACTGCCTTCACTACAAGACTCAAATTGATTCTGAAGAGTTCTCTGAACTCAGCATACAAAATCAGGGCAATGAAAACCTATGCCATCCCTGTCCTCACGTACACCTTTGGGCTCATTAAATGGTCTAATACCAACCTTGAAAGGTTAAACAGAACCATTCGCGTAGAAGTGACGAAGCACCGAATGCACCACTGATGATGAAAAACCAGGTTCACCCGAGAATTAGTTTAAAAAATATACATATAATAATAATAACGTAAGGAATACACTTACCATGTCCTGAATTTCCACGGCTGCTACTTCCTAGTAACGCGTATGCTGTAAAAATACAATAAAAATGTATCAAAATTAATGGGACAGCAATTTGGGTTATTGGTTGTGAAACATGCTAATTGATCAAACAGATTGGGGGCCATGCATAAATTGTGTGAAGTCTTGGGGGGGGGGTGGGTACTAAGAACGATTTTAAAATATAGTATATACGGTACTATGATACGTATTTAAAATCATTTCTTACGTAAGATATTTTGAAGCAAACAGCTGTTTGGAAAGCACAATATAGTGCTTACTGTAGTACCTAATGTATTACATATAAGACCTAGTAAAGCAGTGTTATTTGGAAATTCATGCATTATGATGAAAATTCATCTCTTCTTGTGGAAAATTAATCCTCTTGATTGAAAATTTCACTATTAGCTCAAGAATTTAACTATATTGTAGAAAAATCGTTTTTCAAATTTAAAATTGAGGTTCCAGCCGAATACGTATAGGAAAATTTCTTCAACTCTTACAGGGCTTATTTCTCAAGGATGAGCGTCTACTAATGTAATAATAATAATAATTTACGCGATGTATCAGCGAAATAATATGGTCAAAAAAATGTTTGAAAATAAAAATGTTTTTTTTTTGCTCTTCCTCTTTCACGCACTTCATTTGGAATTTCTTTCTATGATTGCCTTTACTGTCCCCATAACACATTTTTTTCGTTAAAATCGGTGAAGCCGTTTTCCAGAAAAATTAATGTTTCGATTTTTGTATTTACGATTATAACTTCTAAGAAATCATTTCTCAGAGCTGATACTTTGCATAAATTATTTTTACATTAGTAGACACTTAACCCTGAAATATAAACCCAATTCGACTTAGGGCACTTTCCTCGTGCTCTTTTGGCTAGTACCTCTTTCAAATGGAAATTTCTCTTTTCGATTTTTTGATGAAAACTGATGTTTTTTATTTTAAAAACTCAACTATTCATTTGAAAATTTATGTACTTTCTTTGACACGCGTTCTTATTAGTATAAAATTAATCTTCTTGGTTGAAAATTTCAGAAAATTCTTTATGTATTTTGTTGAGAAATTTCATGTTTTTTGATTAAATTCAACTGTTTTTGATTCAAAATTAAAATTTTTTCTGTGTCAAATCAAATCAATTTTCACATTTTTTTGTCAAGAATTCATCTTTTTCTGTTGAAAATTCAACTTTTTTGGTTAAAAATTCAACAACTTGGCTGAAAGTTTAACTGTTTTGACAATTCATAAAAAACAGTATGATTTTACCAAATCCCTAAACCATCCCACAGCACGAATTGTTACAGGCCGTCGGGTCAGATATGGGGTTTGGTATGCTAACACCTTTTCGAATCCGCCTTTGTCACATTTCTGTATTTTTTAAATTTTCCTGAAATATTAAACAGTAGCCCATTGTATAACATTTTTTTATCAGACCTCTCTCTCTCTCTCTTTGTCATATTTTGTATTTACTTATATTCTCTTGCTAATCTCCCATCGATTTTTTAAACTCACTATTCGTTTCTTTAAATCTTTCGCATCTGGGAATAATTTGGCCAACATTCTAATGAAAGAAAAAGATTAAATAAATAAATAATAATAATAAATAAATAAAATATTTTCCATTGTATGTTTTCGATTTAAATTTTACCTGCATTGATTTTAACTTTATTCGAGATTCTTATATGGTTAATATATAGATGGTTGAGTCAAATCGTCTATCTCAATGCATTTGAACTATTTCTAATTATTTTAAAATTTTAATTATGATTGTATTGTTTTGATATTTTTTTTATTTGTATTTTAATGTATTTTGTATTGTTTTTTATTATTGTATTGTATTGTATTGTTGCATTATTATTATTTATTCTTCTAAAATACTTGAAAATGTATTTTCTAAAAAAATCTGCTCGCCTTAGTTGAAACATTGACCAATCCGCGTGGCTCCCGTTCCCTCTCTTAGCTCGTCATGGAGACATTCAAACAGTGTTTCTGACGATAAAGGTAACATTGAACGAAACGAGACTTCAAAGCCCCTACAAACAAGGGGCACTATTTCTCAAGCGAACCCGGTAATGGTTCCACAGCAAAGCACTGTGATTTTGCAGAGCGTCCCAGTGCGTCCCAGTGTCGATCGAATCCACGTAGTGGTCGTGACCGATTAGCAAGTCCTTAAAAGATACAGCTTCAAAATGAAGGGAGTTATATAAGAAACTCAACCTTCCCACGACTAAATTCAGGTACCTAAGTACTAACCCAATGTTTTGCAGGTCAATGCGGGTAAATTAGAGAAAAATGGGCCGCGTAAGGAATGAAGGTTGTACATCAGGCTCTTCAGCTACACATCTCCTTTGAAAATAGAATTGCTCCACGCAAAAATATTTTAATCGATAGGGCCCTGTATATCGCTTTCCGTGCCAAAATTACCGTTAGGAAGACTGGCGAGATCGGGCAGCCGAAGCAAATACTTCCTCTTCCCCTATTGTACCCAGCGCACTGGGGATTCACGAATTTATGAATAACTGCGAATGCATAGCTGAAATCTGAGCGTTAGCGTAAGGCAATTTCGTCAGATGCTCTCACCTTGGATTCACGAAGAATTGTAACATGCGATTTTTTACGTTAGCCCGAAAGTTACCAAGCGTCAGCATCGTATATAATTGGGACGTGCATCAACTTCAAATGATAGGTTCATTTGAAACGAACGTAATGAATCTCAAGCCGTGCTGAAATTTGAGAGTGAATTACTATCTGAATATTAAGAGAGTTTCCGCCACGTAGTTTACACCCACGCGTGTCACTGCTAATTATAACAAATCATGACCATCGAACACGTGATTTATCTCTCTGATTCCCGCTCATTCCGTGAGCCTCCACGTCGTTATTCAGACGGTATTGGGTAGTACATAAACGAGCAAGTACGCGAGATGTTAAGGAACAATATCGTCGAACCTACAACATTCACGTTTAGTTTCGCCGTTTTCATCAGTCGAGAAAATATTACGAATATCGTTTTTGAGTTCACTATCGGAGCTTGAATGATCCAACGGCCTATGCTCCCCAATGCATGCATTTGCATCCATGAGGCCTTGGGAGTTATGGTTACCGCAAGGATCTTCTTCAACTTCGACTTGAAAAGCGGATATTAGCAAATCCAGTTATCTCCAGAATCGCGATTATACTCCGCGTTTGCAACTCCTGAAGGGGCAGTCAAACACAGTTTCGCGTGACGCCTTTTAGACTAAAGAATGCGCCAAGAACATTTCAAAATCGCATGCGGCATATTCTAGTTGAGTAATGAGGAGAATTTGCAATCGCCTATCTCGAGGATATAATTATCTGTTCTGCTAATTGGCATGATCACCTGCAGCACATTGCTTTCGTTGTGCAACAGCTCAAAAATTATTGGCTTACATTTCCGCCTAAGTAACGCAGCTTCGAGCGAAGTATTTGCCACTATCTCGGTCATGTCATACAGGTAAACTTAAGACTGCTCGACTGGAGCATCAGTAGGTAAAATTGAGTTAAAGAGTACATGCCCAATTCGTCTAGTAATTATCTTAGTTTTTCTAGCAGACCTGCTTCCGCCCAAACGTCCTTATAAATGCACGCAGGCAACACAAAAGTCCGTCGAGATAACTAAGGCGGCTCTCGCAAAGCATCTTCCTTTAAGCCGATTTAATCCGTCACCACGTTTCTTTCTGCTGACAAATGTAAGCGCCAAAGGTATGGGAGCGGTTCTTAGGCAAGAAAGACCTGGCGCACAGTGGTATGGAATGGGAATTTACTGTTTATAATAACCCACTGGTCGTATTTCTTAACGGATTTAAAAGTATTTTTCAGAAATGCGCAGCATTGAATTTTAAAGAGAACTGCGGTTTGTGATTTTTTTTGACAGAGAAACAATATACAAACAAATAAGGTGACAAAATTGGCCATTTCCACGTTTTGATTTTTTATCTCATGAAAAAATACACTTTTCATTAAGTCTTCGAAGAGACTATTTTCGTTGAACAAAATAATCCCTAGGCCTCACGGGATGCCATCCGTCTCCATGAACTTCGTGAGCGCAGCCCCACTACTAACGAGGAGGAGGTCTTCGTATACAGGTTCTTATAACGCTCCACGTTCGTTTTATTTGAAAATACCACCACGTACCACTCTACGGAGACCCTGGGACTGAAGAAAACCATCTTCTACATCCGTCAGTTTTTCTTCCGGCACCAACTTCAATCCGAACCTATACCAAATCCATTTTTCAATCCTCACACACCTTTTAATCCTTTTCAATCCGTACGCCTAATCCGACGCATCCGAGGCTCATCCACAAAGTCTTTTCAATCCTGCTCAATTCTCGCATGAACATTAACTTTAATCCGGCTCAATCCGAATTATTCCAAACTCGCCATTCAATTATTTTCAATCCGAATGAATCTGTCCACTTCTAGAAAATCTCTGAAATTTTGACAGTTTTCATGTATCTTTCAGCATTTTCCGGACATCTTAAAATGTATAAAATTTCCTAAATATTAATACTATTTGTTATTAATGACTAATTTTTTAAATTTTCGCGTATGCCTCACCGTTTTCGAGATAAATAAAAATTAGAACTTTATTTTCAAATTTTTAAATCGTTCTATTGTGTTAGTTCTAAATTGTCGAAAACCATCCTGCTCCCCAAACTCCTGAAAATTTAATTAGTCTTCACGTTTTTATGACCGATTGTATTTTTCCCGCGGCCTTTCTGCAATCACGTTTGCAGCAAAATGCAGATAAATTTTTCTTCTTGTATCTGTATTTGCGTGAAAATTTGTAAGTAGGGAAAAATTATTTGCAGCACGATGCAGAGAATCTCGGCATTTCTCTATCCTGCTTCTGCAAATTCTCCGTAAATTAGGTCTGACAGAGATTTGCAGAAAAAAGTACCATGTGGAGAGAAATATTTGCAGACAAATGCAGGGAAGCTCTGCTTCATTCTACAGGTTCTCTGAAAACTAGATCTTAGCGAGATTTTCAGAAAAAGGACTTAGAAGAAACTTATCGAGAGTAACTACTTGCAGAAAGAAACAGACAAAATTTGCTTCTTCCTGTAATTATTCTGTCCATAAGATGTGACGGAGATTTGCAGTAAGAAGACGTAAGGAATACACTTACCTTCATCCCAATTTGCCTGGCGGTCACTTGCTTGTGAGAATTCTGTAAAAATACAATAAAAATGTATCAAAAATTATGGGACAGCAATTTGGCATATTGGTTGTGAAACATGGTAATTAATTAAACACATTGGGGACCGTGCATAAATTGTGTGAAGCCTTGGGGAGGGGGTGGGAGACAAGAACGATAAAAAAATAGTATATACGGCACTATGATACGTATTTAGAACCATTTCTTCCGTAAGATATTTTGCAGTAAGCAGCTGTTTGAAAGCACAATACAGTGCTTACTGTAGTACCTACCGCATTACATGTAAAAAATGTATGCTACTTTGTTGATAATTATAACGGTATTACTTGTAATTCAGCTAATGATATTAGAAGAACCTAGTAATATCAGTATTACTATTAGATGTTAAAATCAAAAATTTGAAGAAATAATATATATATATATATAT
>CAKNYM010052674.1:133577-194360 GCA_932195095.1 Andricus curvator
TAGCATCACTAACAACTTTGGTGCTCAAAAGTCGTGTACAGGAAGCAGAAAATACGCTTCTACTAAGAGAACATGCTGACAAGCCCCTTCATGGTAAATTCTACGGCATCATACGTTGAGAAGAGCTCTCGATGGGTCTGACCAACATGTTTCTCAAGTCTGTTGGATTGAGATCGGGGACTGAGGGATTTCTTTTTGCCTGTCAAGATGGCGTTATATACACCTTAGTTTACCGTGAGCGTATAATGAATGTACCTGTAGGCGATACCAACTGCCGAGCGTGCAAGCAAGAGCCAGAAACACTTGGACATGTTCTCAGTGGATGCTCAAAATATGCACGCTATGGGTACATAGAGAGACACAATGCGGTTCTAAAAGTGTTATATTACCATCTTAGGCACTTCTATGGTGTTGATCTATTGCCCGTATTGCCATACGCCCAGGGTGAACTGGAGTTTGTTTTGGAGAATGATCAGTGTAAGATCTACTGGAATTTCTCATTCTCCACCACTCAACGTATCAGTTCTACGAAGCCTGATATTGTCCTCCAAGATCTGAAGAACAAGATCATTTACGTGATTGAATTCTCGGCACCAGCCGATGGTAATATCACGGCAAAGGAGGAAGAAAAACGGGCGAAATATCAAGCACTTCTTTTCGAGCTGAGCAGGCTCTACCAAGGCTTCAAAGTCCATCTTGTAGTTCTCATAATCGGCTGTCTTGGAGGTATGAAAGCTTCATTTATTAGCCAACTCAACAAGATTCCGGCTTGCCAGCGTCAGGCTCAGTCCATCGCGAACCGGATGCAAAAGGCTGTTCTTCTGGGATCACTTCATCTGGTCCGTCAACACTGTTCCTCATAACAATCTGCAAAAACTGGTAGCTCTAAAAAAGTATCCAGAGGTGAAACCTTCATCTCCAACTGTCCCGTCTGCCGCGTAAGGTCATCCGCGGCTAGAGACCTGACTCCAAGGAACAGTGTTGCACGATGTCATCTCGCGTAAATTTCCTGCTCTTTCAGGACCTTCTAGGGCAGGAGGAGCAAAAGTAGATAACGTACACGTTCCAGTTGCTTCGGAATTGGTTGCTTTAAGGAACCATGATCATAGCTTCCGGAGACTACAACTTTTCATAAAACGCGAAATATTAGCGAAAAAATATGGTCAAAAAAATATTTGAAAATAAAAATGTTTTTTTTTGCCCTTCCTCTTTCACGCAATTCATCTGGAATTCGATTTTTGTATTTTCGACTATAACTTTAAAAAAAATCATTCCTCAGAGCTCATACTTTGTAGAAATTATTTTTACTCCAGTAGACACACAATCCAGAAATATAAACACAATTTTTATTTTAAAAAGTCAACTATTCAGTTGAAAATTGATGTACTTTCTTTGAAACTCGTCCTTATTGGTATAAAATTAATCTCCTTGGTCGAAAATTCAGCAATGAGGTTAAAAATGTATGCGAGTGTTAGGTTGAGAATAGATCTTCTTTTGGTTGCGGATACAACTATTTTCTTAAAAATTCATGTTTTTTGGTTAAATTCAACTGTTTTTGATTTAAAATTAAAAATTTTTTATTTTTTTTAAATGAAATAAATTTTCACATTTTTTTGTCAAGAATTCATCTTTTTTTGGTTGAAAATTTAACTTTTTTGGTTTAACATTCTACAACTTGGTGAAAAGTTCAACTGTTTTGACCATTCGTAAGAAACAGTATCAATACGAGTCTCATCGACCAAGTCTTTTCAATCCTGCTCAATTCTTGCACGAACATTAGCTTTAACCCGGCTCAATCCGAATTATTCCAAACTCGCCATTCAATTATTTTCAATCCGAATGAATCTGTGCCCTTCTAGAAAATCTCTGAACTTTTGAGAGTTTTGACGTATCTTTCAGCGTTTTTCGGACATCTTAAAATGTATGAATTTCCTATATAATAATAATATTTGTTATTTACGATTAATTTTTCAAACTTTCGCGTATGCGTCACCGTTTTCAAGATAACACAAAATTTGTATTATTAGGGGAGCGGCGGCGAATGTGGCGCGGTGGCAGCTGTGGCGCGTTCGAGTTTTCAAATATTAACGCATTTTCTGCTTGTGGAGGTAGCTTCATTACATGTATATATGTTTTCAACGTTACATTATTAAAAAATTGGGATAATTAAATTAATTGTCTGATTTTTATGACGAAAAGTTAGTTTCTGTTCTTTCGCTTGTATTGTCAGAGTAGCTAAAAACAAGTAAAAAATTGCAGAAGTTTCGCGTAAACTTATAAAATTTTTTTGAAATATACTGTTCCGAGTTTCTTGAATGCTTTAAAGTTGCACATTTTGAGTAAAATTAATAAACTTTTATGTAAAAAATGTGTATTAAATACTGTTCACAAGCGAATAATATGGCGCATTCGGGTTGTACCTTATATTAATATTATAGATTAATATAAAGAATTGTTTGAAAAGTTTCCACATTGATAATTATTTAAATATATCCTTCATTATGTTATTTTTCATATTGGTGATTCATTCTGCATTGTTAAAAAAACATTTTTTCTTCAAATTTCGGCAGACACAGTCCCTCAAATATGTGAATAATATTAAACGTAAATATATTTATCTCATTTTTATTAAATTTTACTAATTGGTGAGATATTGGCCTAAACAAATTATATTTTATTACAATATTTTACTTTATATTTGGATTTTAATCGTGCATTTTCCTTCGTGTGCCCCGAATTCGCCGCCGCTCCCCTATTATTATTTTTGTTTAATTCATAAATTATTTCTATTGGATTAGTTCAAATTGGTCAAAAACCAATCTCTTCTGTAAAATCGTTAAAATTTTGTCAGTTTTCACGTATCCGTGACCGTTTGAGAAATAATTCAAAAGTTTGGATTTTTTTTTAATTTTGAAGATTTGTTTACTGTTTTAGGTCTGGGTGGCCGAGGACCATCCCCGTTTAAAAACCCTGAAGATTTAGTCAGTTTTTGCATATCGCTCACCGTTTTCAAAATGACACAAAATTTTTATTATTTTTTTTTTGTTCGAATTCATAAAATCATCCTATTTAATTACTTCAAATTGGTCGAAAACAACCCCGCAATTTTGAGTAAAATCGGTTAATATTTAGGGGTGGCGCAAAGACCATTAAGTTTCGCATTGATTTAACTAGGGGAAAAGTCAGATTTTTGTAAATCTAATATTGAAACGCGATAATATGTTACAAATAATTCGTTTGTTTCAGTATATTGTTCATAATTCGTTAGAGAATAAGAACCAATCATGAATTTTGAGGTTGAATAATTTCAAGCCATTCCCATGGGTCTCCAAAGAAAACCCCATAAGTGACAACTTTGAAATTTACGTCATATTGCGGTTTATTGACGCTTTTTTTTTTAGTCAAGCCAGAAATGTTGACTCTTTTGAAATTTGCGCCTCATTCCCGGGAATAAAAAATTATTTACCTGTCTTTAAACTTTGGCATTGAGTCACATTTCAAGAAAAATAAAAATCTTTTCTCTAGAAAATACTAAACATTTCATTTTTGGGAATATTTATTTCAATATATTTGATTATTCATTACATTATTATTTGAAATGTATACATATTAATTGTTGTTTATATCTTATTTTTATTTTAGATTGCAATATTATACATGTAAAATAGATTTTGAAATTAGAAAACCAACTAAAGAAAACCGCTGTTAAAATAAATAATTTTAAATAATGAATAAAATAACAAAAGACGATAAGCTCACGAATAGAGAAGATGATAAGCTTTTTTAAACAAAAGTAATTAGTTACTGTAAAATAGGTCATATATTGCCAAAGTCACTTTATTGACAAATACCAGGCTCAGTGCGAAGTCGTATTCAAAACATTTCCTTATTGTTTCATGCCGGAAGCATTGCCCAAAATCCAAGTGTTAAGAAATAGCGTTTTTATTTTACTTTCAAAGCGTGGGATTATTTTATTTCACATATAATTCCAAGGTTTTCTGCTTCGTGTTTATATATGATTAGTAATGTAACCTTCTCTTCTATAAGATAAAATTCACGAATATTAAGTTTATTGCACAATATTTTAAAGCAAAAGTTTTCAATTTTGCAAGATTACAAAATTTAAAAATATTTTGCAGTATGTTTGAGAGATATTTAAATTTTAAAAAATTGCAAACTTGAAAATATTCAGAAAAATCTATGACAAAGTAAACTTTTTTGAAGATTTTGAACAAAAAGTTTATATGCTTCTTAAACATGATGAAAGGTTTCAAGAGTATAAAAAAATGTATTTAGATTTATGTGGAAATGTTGAATGGTTTTTCATTTTTTTAAATTAATTTCAAGGAAATATTTTAAAAAATTCAAATAATTTCAAAAGATTTCCGAAATTTTCAACAACAAAAATCCTGAAGATTTTAAGGGAATTTTTTCAATTATGCAGATTTTTTTAATTTTTTAAAAATTACGATAGATTTTAAAAGATATTTAGAAGGCTTAGAATGTTATGCAGAATTTTCTTCACATTTTTGGAAAAATTCGAATAATTTTGAAGTATATTTAGAAGACTCGGAAGTTTTAAAAAGATTGAAACATAATTTGAATTTGGAAAGATTTGAAAACATTGTAAACAAAATGTGGACCTTTCAAGATTTCGGCAGAAAATTAAGAAGCGTTTTAAAAATTTTGAAAGGTTGTACGGGAATAAAAGAATTTTCCAAGATTCTAACAGAAAATCGAAAAAATATTTCAAAACGTTTCTTATTAGCCCATGAAGTAAATATTGCATTAAAATCAAGTGGTAATGATTAGCCTTATTTTGTAGTTTCAAAATGAGGGATTATTTGATTTGAAATTTACTTCTGAGGTTTTCTGCTTCGTGTTTATAAATTATTAGTAATGAAGGTTATTAACTTCTTTTCCGTAAGATAAAATTCACAAATAATAATTTTATTGCATTGTCATTTTGAAAAATAATTTTAGGAAAAAATCGAAAAAGATTTCAAATCATTTCCTGAAATTTCGAAAATTAATTTAGAAGATTTAAAAAAAAAAATTCAATTTTGAAGGATAACACAATTCTAGAAAAAATTCGGGACGACTGAAATATACTGAAAAATTAAATTCCCATCAATTAAAAATTCCCGAATTGGAAAATTGCCGAATAATAAAACTTACCGAGGTTTTAAATTCTTGTCAGAAAATAGCCTAATTATGAAATAGACGAACTAGAAAATTTACAAATTTGAAGAAATAAAAAAATTGTTTTTTAAATAAATATTATTTATTTATTAAAAGTGGAATATTTTCATAAGAGAAATTTTTTTCTACATGGATTTATCTCGAAGTTTCTTTTTATTTTTTTATAAATACTATGCAAGCTTTCAAACAATCTTTTTTTATCTAGAAATATATTTTTTCAATTATTGTTATTTTAAATTCAAGCAATAATTAAGAGAAATTTAAATTTGAAAACATTCTTTGATGGAAATATTTGATTATAGCATTCTTAATAAATAAATAACATTTATTAAAAACAATTTTTTTGAATTGCTTATATTCGGGAATTCGATAATTCGGTGATTTTCCGTCGGGAATTTGCTAATTTCCCATTTTGGTGATATTATAAACTGTTCGGGAATTTTATTATTCGAGAATCTTCCAATTCGGGAATTTTGCAGTTTTTAGAATTTCATTTTTCGGGATCTTTCAGTCGTCCTTTTGTAAGGTTCCAAGAGACTCATAATAGTATATTGTGCTACAAGTTGAAAAAGCGAGAGATTTAAAACGAGTGTGAAGTTAGCTACCCGAGCGGAGCGAGGGTGGCTATCACACGAGTTTTAAATCGTCGCTTTTTCAATGTGTGGGACACGATACTTTTTCTATAATTTGTGCAAAAGTGCTAGTTTTTGTTTACCTGTTTTTTGTGTAAAAAGAAGGCGATTTTTTGTCGATTGACGCAACAATGACAATGGCAATTATCAAAACCATGGCAATAATATGGCAGTAATAATAAGCTGGTTCTCACAATTGAATAGTTGGCCCATAAAGTTGAGGGCTTCAAAATTTCCGATTTTTCGTAAAAAAAACCAAGCACAGTATTTTCGGAGAAACTGACGGTGTTTTTTTTTGTTTTTGCCAAGTGACAAAAGTACATACAAAATACACAACTCGAGACTTTTTAGGAAATTGATTTTAGGTTAGGGACGACGGTCGGAAAATAGAATGAAGTTGGCTGCGCACGATGCACGAGTACACCCGAGGCAGCACGAACCCACCCGAAATAACATTTACTTTTGTCACTGTGCCTCACTTTTATCACTGTCCATATACTTTTTCCACTGCATCTGTCTACTTTTGTCACTGTTGCCCGGAAATGTCGGCACTGCGCATGCGCCACGTCATCGACCAAAAATCGATCACTTTTTACACCAAAAACAGGTGGAAAAACTGGCACTTTTTCGCGAATTATAGAAAAAACGTTTTTAAGATTCCTAAGTAAATTCGAGGTTAAGAATCCATCTTTTGTTTCCTGTTTTTAAGAAACTTCCCCTTTTCCCCTTTGCCCCTCATTCCTCTTTTTTTGTTTTTTTTTTTCGCATAAATGCGAACTGAATTAATAGAACCCAATAAGAAAATCCAAATATTATTGACCGAATCCATTTGAAAATAGACAGAGTTTCTACAGTTGAAATCGCAGAACCTCTCGGGGACGAAATATGTTGCTTTTTAGAGGAAATTAGGCGATTCATATTTTTCCAGCCTATATATTTTTGTCGATTTTTTTTAACTTTTACTTTAATAAAGAAGATATCTTTTAAGTTTGATGCTGGCTAAATAACTTTTGTTGCTAGGAGAATATTTTTTTTTTGCAACCGAATTTTCTACTTTTTCTTGGAAACAATTACAGACAGGAAAAAATGATAAGATAAAAGTTTGCTCGCCCAAAAAAGTTCTATGAAAAAGGTCTCTTTTGGTTTTGCGATAACTTTCATCGTTCACGAGAAAAATTCAAAAATTATATTTTTAGCAACAACAAAAATTCTACCTTTTCATTCCTGTGAAGCGGCGCAAAAGCTTTTCAGGAGTAAAAAGTGACTTCATACGCAAATAATTATAGTTTTTTACATAGCTATATGTTCAAAATTTCTAAAATTATTCAAATTTCAGTTTAGAAATTTTGATAATTTAAAAATTTTTGATAATTTTTGAAATTTTTAGATATTTTATACATTTCGGAAATTTTAGTAATCTTGTAAATTTTGAAAACTCGAGACGTTTTTATGATTTTAGAAATTGTGATAATTTTGAACAGTTTAGAAATTTTCATAATTTTACAAATTTTAATAATTTTTGAAATTCTGAAAATTATAGATATTTTAGACATTTTTGAAATTTTAGAAAATTTGAATAATTTCGGAAATTTAAACATTTCTGTACATTTTGAACATTTTAGAAACTTTAGAAATTTTGATAAATAAAATTCTTTTCAACATTTTAGAAATTATAATAATTTTAGAATTTTAACGGTTTCACATGATTGTCTGACTCATGATATTCTATTTGAGGGCAAGGCTGACCAAATAAGGTCACTACTACTAGAGAAGGCTCCGCTCGCGAGTATGGTGCTAATGACTTTTTTATTCGATAACTCACACAATTTGGACGTCTAAACTTCTAAAGTGAGTTTCAAATGCGACCACACAACATTCAAACGAACGAATTTTTGGAAAAAAATAATATTTGTTGTGCAGCGTGAAGTTAGCACTCCAATTTTGAAAACTCAATATCTTTTTGAATTTTTCCGTCCAAACGACAAAATTTGGTTCCCCAACATCATCGTTTGGTCATGTTTGGAAACCAAATTTTGTCGTTACGTTAGCAGAATACTCGTGAGCGGAGCCTTTTCAAGTGGTAGTGACCTTATTTGGTCAGCCATGTCCTTAAATAGAGTATGATGAGTCAGACATCCTGACAATAAAATTTTTCAAAAAATCAAATTCTGAGAAGGCGTGCATTATTTCAGCCTTTTTTCATTCCTATGAAGAGGGACTAGAGTTGTATATTTCCAAAAATTATTAGTTGTTCAAAATTTCTAAAATTTTCAAATCTTCTAAAATTATAAAAATGATCAAAATTTCTGAATTTCATCAAATGTTCAAATTTTCGAAAATTTCATTCTATGAAATGTTCATCATTGCTGAAATCATGATTTTTGTTCAAAACTTTTTGAATTCCTACAATTATCCAAATTTCTAAAATTATCAAAATTTATAAAATGTTCCAAATTTTTCAAGTTATCACAATTTATAAAATTTTCCAAATTTATATATTGTCAAAATTTCTAAAATTATAAAAACGTCCCAAGTTATCAAAATTTATAAAATTATAAAAAATTGTTAAAGTTATAAAATTATCCAAATTTCTAAACAGTTCAAAACTTCTAAAATTACCAGAACTTCTAAATAAAATTTCAATTTCTTAAATTTAAAAAAAACATTTTCAAATTGTCTTAAATTTCTGAAGATTTCCAAACTTATAGAATTATCAAAATTTCTAAACTGTTCAAAATTGATAAAATTATAGAAACGTCTCAAAATTTTCCAAATTTATAAAATTACCAATATTTCTGAATTTTTCTATAATTTCCAAAATGTCTAAAATATACAAAATTTTCAAAATTCCAAAAATTATTGAAATTGGAGAAATTATAAAAATTTCTAAACTGTTCAAAATTTCTAAAATTATCAAAGATTCTTAAAATTTTGAAAAATGGTGTGAATGTTAAAAAAATCACTAAATTGTCAAAATTTCTGAAATATTTCGAACTTATGAAATTATCAAAATTTCTAAACAGATCAAAATTTATAAAATTATAAAAACATTATGGATTTTCAAAATTTATGAAATTACTAAAATTTCGAAAATGTGAAAAATGTCTAAAATTTTCAAAAGTTAATAAAATTTGTGAAAAAATTTAATATTTCTAGCGAAAGAAAATATGGTGAAACTTGTAAATAAGTTACAACTAGAAAAAGAAAATATTGTGATCTTTGTAAATGGGTTACAACTAGAAGAAGACAATATTGTGAAACCTGTAAATGGGTTACAGCTAGATGAAGAAAATATTATCAAACTTGTAAAAGGGTTGCAACCAGAAGAATAAAATATCGTGAAACCTTTAAATGGGTTACAACTAGAAAAAGACAATATTGTGAAACTTGTTAATGGGATCCAACTAGAAGAAGAAAATATTGTGAAACATGTAAATGGGCTACAACCAGAAGAAGGTAACGAGACTTTCAGGAAAACACCCTGATGATGAAGTAGATCTAATTAAAATATGTCAAAAATTATATTACTATATTTACCGAAAGAGTTGATGAAAACGGTAAGCGAGAGGAACAAGATGCCAAGACTGAGCTTCATTTTCTCAAGATATCAAGAAAAAACTGATTTTAAAAGAATCTCGTCACGAGGAACTACTAAAGGTTCCGAGGTTGAGCTACAATTTACATGCATATATATACTGTATCAAAATTGCAATGGAGGGGCGAAACTTATATTTCTGTGAAATTTTTATGTCGCAAATCTGTTAATTGTTTACTTAGAGATAGAGATTCATTGCGAGGGAACCTTCTCAATGCCCTCTGAATTCATGATGTTCAAAGTAAGCCGAAAATCTCGTGGTTAGACGAAAAATATTCTCGTAGATTAAAAATGTTTACTTTCTCTTAATTTCGAAATATTTCAAGATGCTACGAGCAAATGGAAGATTTTTATAACAAAATATTTTTTTAAATTGAAGACAAATTTTTTTACCAAAGAGTTGCATTTTCAACCCAATCTTCTTCAATCTTCAACAAAATAGTTAGATTTTCAGTTAAAAAAATATATTTTTAACCAAGGCAAACAAAAAAAAAATCAACACAGAAGATTCACTTTCTATAAAAAAAGACAAATCTTCAACAAAAGACATCTTTAACCAGATAGTTGAATTTTAAATCAAGAAGATTACCTTTCTACCACAAAGACCAATTTTCAACAAATTATACAAATTTACGGAAATATTCGCAAATCTGTTTTTCTCGATGTTTCTGACGAATTTTTATTTGTTCTCAAAGATTCGGAAAAAAGTATCATCAAATAAGATACTGTCTTATAGATCCGACCAGAAATGACGGGGTTTCGTTAACTGTTTACTTGGGGATACGGAAACTTCGCAACAGCCACTAAATTCATGATTTTCAAATTAAGATAAAAATCTCGTGGTTCGGCGACAAATATTCTCGTAGATTCTGAATATTTACTTTGTTTTAGTTTGGAATTATTTCAAGATAATATGACCGAATGGAAAATTTTTATAACATTTTAAGTTTTTCAAGTTTTCAATTATATTTTATAACATTCGCAAAATTATTTCTTCACGCGTGGAGAATTTAACATAGAAAAACACGGCTATTCTAGTAACTTTAACCTGCAATTGCCGTCAATCCTAAGGTCCCTAACGTCAAAATTGGTCAAGATGAAAAGGTCTATTGAAGACAAATTTTCTACAAAACAGTTGAATTTCCAACCCCATGATATACATTTTTAACGAAAAAGGTTATTTCCAACAAATCAGTTGAATCTTCAACAAAATAGTTAGATTTTCCGTTCAAGAAATTAATTTTTAACAAACAAAAAAAATGAAAAAATTTGCAAGACAAAAGATTAATTTCCTATGAAAAAAGACAAATCTTTAACAAAACGAATAGATCTTGAGGGAGATAGAAGAATTTTGAACCAAGAAGATTACCTCTCTACCAAAAATACAAATTTTCAACAAATTATACAAATTTACAGCTGAATAGTTTAAACAATGGATGAAAATAGTGATTCTGGTTTCTAAATTTTTTTAAGTGAATAGTGAAATTTCTAAACTAAAAATATCAATTACCAACCAAAAATTTTTTATTCCAATTTTCTTTTCAGAAAATTTTCAGTAAAAAACGAAATTTTAAGCAAAAAAAAAATACAAATTTTGTACAAAAATGTTGAATTTTCAACCCCAGAATGTAAATTTCCAACAAAAAAGTTCATTTTCAACCTATCACTTGAATTTTCAACAAAATAGGTAAATCTTCAGCATGACAAATTAATTTCCATCAACAGGAAAATGAATTTTCAACACACAATATTAATTTCCTACCAAAAAAGACGAATTTTCAACCAAGAAGGTTACTTTTCTACCAAAAAGACGAATTTTCTACAAATTAAATAAATGTCCAACTAAATAGTTTGACAAAGTATGCGATGGTCTTTTAAAAACAAATTTCACTAAATAGTGGAATTTTCAAACTGAGAAATATTAATTGTCAACCAAAAATGGTGTACTTACATTTTCATTTAAGAGAATTAATTTTCCACAGAAAAATTTTTTTTCTACAAAACAGTTTAATTTTGTATCAAATAATTAAACTTCAAGTTGAAAAAATAATAATTCTTAACAAATAAAACGAATTTTAAACTAATATTACGAATATTCAACCAAAACAATTGATTTTCAAGAAAGTTGTTCAATTCTAAACCAAGTAGTGGATTTTTCAATCTACAAAGACGAGTTCTTCACAAATGACATAAATTTTCAACTAAATAATTTGAAGAAAGGATGTAATGCTAGTTTCTGAAAAATTTCTACTAAATAATTGAATTTTTCAACTAAAAAGATCATTTTTTAACCCAAAAAGATGTATTTAAATGTTCATTTAACAGAATTAGTTTCTAACAAAAAAAACTAATTGCCTACAAAACTGTTTAATCTTGTACCAAATAGTTGAGTTTTCAAGGAAAAAAATAATTTTCAACCAATTAGTTGAATTTTCAACAAAATAATTAAGTTTCCCATCAAAAAATTAATGTTTAACGGAAAAAAATTAATTTTCAACTAAAATTATGAATCTTCCATCAGGAAAAATTAAATTTTATGAAAGTACTTCAAGTCTTAACCAAGTGGTGGATTTTTCCACTTGAAAAGATATATTTTTATTACAAAATGTAGTAGTTGATATTTTCACAGAAATATATTTTTATTTAAAATAAAAAAAATTGGATTTAAACTACAAACTCGAACTTTCAACAAAATAGTTGAATCTTCAAGTGAAAAAGATTAATTTATAACCAAAAATTTTTATTTTTAACCAAAAAATTGATTTTCTACCAAAAAATATGAATTTTCAACGAAATACATCAGTTGTCAACCAAATAGTTACATTTCGTACCAAATTGTTAAATTTTTGAGCTAAAAATACAAATTTGCTATAAAATCATTTATTTTTCAACAATAAAGTTAATTTTCTGTAGAAAAATATGAATTTTCAGACAAAAACAATTTGATAGTCAAGAAAGAAAAAAAAAATTGCAATGAAATTGTTGAATTCTCAAGCCAAAAAAACTTTTCAACAAAATAGTTGCATTTTGCACCAAAAAGTATGAGTTTTCAACAAAAATATTGTATTTTAACCAAACATTATAATTCCTCATAAAAAAATATAAATTCTTAACCGGGACGAGGCCTGTAATCGTTAAATTGAAAAAGTCACGAAAAATAATTTATAGTTGATGATGTAATATTTAATTGAATGATTAATAATTATTAATGGAAATTAAAATAAATTATTCACTTCAAATTGAAAGGAAATTCTTTTTTTTCAGTGAATAGCTACACTCATAATTTAACAAGCTATACTTGAACTTTGAGCACACCTTTTTCCTGGAATTTAATGAATTTTACTATTTCAAATTGTCGCTCCGTAACCGTATTGCAAAATAAAAATAAAATGTTTAACTTTGAAACTTCTCAAAACATGAACTTAAATTAAAAGCCTTTTTAAATATTATATCACATAAAATCATTATTCCTATTATTTTGTGAAAGTTTATGCTGGAAAAATTCCGACACATTTAAGATACTGAAGTAACCGAAATTTACAAAATTAGGTTGCTGAAAACGACATTCAGAAACTTTTATAGTAAATTTACAAAAATGTTATTGAAATTCAGAAACGGTGTCTGAAAATTACAAATAATTTCTTAAAATTCCTAAATGGTAATAGAAATATAAGTGATTGTGACCGAAAGAAGAGCGCAGTTGGCAACTGCGCACTCCTCGCTTCTCGATCGCGTTCGAAGCGGTCAAAGCATGGTGGTTGTGGTCATCGTAAATAGGAGGAAGTATTCAAGATAATAAATCTGATGCAACATCGGAACAATCTTCCTTCTCCCTAGAATAAGTATGTAAATAATTCTTGCTTGTCAGTTATGAAGCAATAATTTGAGTCAACACTTTAAGCTGGCAGAGGTGACGCGTAGTCTGTTTACAAGTTTTTTAATCCTGCCTTCTTATTGTAACAATAAATTTAAAAATAGTACACTATCACGTTCTTTGCATACACTTTTATATTTGTAGCTTTTTCAATTTCTACAACTTTTTCAATTATTATATTCAGCTCTCAATAAAATCACATATTTTCGCTAAGCTTACTAAGCCTTTCACTAGCTCATTTTTCTCTAACCGAATTAGATCAAATGTCACTAGAGTAACATCTGCCTTCAACTAAAACAGCTAAAACTACCATATTCAACGAACCTTGTATCAGCTGCAACACTGATTCGTACACTCGTTCTAAAAGTAATATTCCACAACCATAAAAAACAACCCCTATTACATTTAACACGTCGTCTCAGCTAACACCACCTAAAACAGCCAAAACAATCTGGAATAAAAAAGAAACATACCAGACGCCTTCCAAAGACTATTTAATATCGCTATCACCACTCTAACATTCAACAAGGCTCAAGAACTACCCCTAGCACATCTTACGATCCCCTTCTCAGCTGCCAGCAACTCAAGCAGCCTAGAACTTCCAAAATGAAAAGAATCAGAACAGGCACCTTGCCAAGATTTTAGTTAATATCCTTGTCGCTACCGTAATATTCAGCAACGCACAAGAACTACCCCTAGCACAATTAGCAAACCCTATCTCAGCTGCCTTTAACTAAATCAGCTAACCAGAATTTCAATCGAAAAATAGATAACCCTTACCTTACCAAGACTCTAATTCGTTTCCTCTTCCCCACTTTAATGTTCAGCACACCCCAGAAGACAACCCCTAGTACATTTGACGAACCAGGTCTTGGTTGCCTACAACTACAACACAGAAAGAAGTGGGGGTTCACTAATGTTGCAGCTCAAATAAAAATTTGTATCCTTTCGAACTTGAGCTCCAATAGATACCTGCAGAGACCCAAAAGGGTTCGTTTAGAGCGCACTTGAAAAGAACAACATAAAGGCGCATTCACAAACCAACCACTTGCAAAGTCGGGTTGGTAATTTCGCGATTTACAGAATATGTCAGTAAAGCAAACACAAACGATATTATTATTTATTATGCGTACAATTTTCGGAAAAAGCAAACTTTTTACCCTTCTAGAAATAATTAATTGAAAACAATTCAGAATGATAGAAATAAATTTGAATTGTTTCTAATCGTGTTTCTTAATCGTGTGTGCACGATTGGGAAAGATTCAGTGTTGTAAAGTTTCAATTGTTCCCAAGAGAAACAATCGGTACTAGGATTTTGAGGTGATGAAGTGGCAATTTGATGGCAGCATTTTTGTCTCGCGGGAATTATTCGAAAACGTTTATTTACTATTTTTCGAGGCAACACATTTTAAGCAATATGTTCATGAAAAAAAATTAAATAAATGTTTTGCAACAATTTCCGCGAGCTGAGAGAGCTGTCATCAACAAATTCGCCAATGAAGTGAAGTTTTTTCATCCAATTACTCATTTCATTGTCTATAATTTTGTATAAAAAAATGTAATTTATTAAATAAATGTCTTAAAATATTTTAGGTAATTATTTTTTTTTAATGAAAATGTAACTATTATTCCAGTTGAATATTCCATAATTTTAGTTGAAAATTCATCTCTTTTTTTTAACTTTCTTCTTTTTGCCTATGAATTTATTTATTCAATTTTTGGTAGAAAAATTATCTCTTTTAGTTGGAAATTCGTCTTTTGGTAGAAATTCATCTTCTTGGTCCAAAATTCAATTCTTCTAGTTAAAGATTCATCATTGCAGTAAAAAAATTCATCTGTCTGGTTCAAAATTCAACTATTTCAGTTAAATATTTAGAATTTTATTTGAAAATTCATCACTTCGTTTGTTTGGTTAAACATTAATTTTTTTAACTTGAAATATAATTATTTAAGTTTTGGTTGACAATTTATCTTTTTTAGTAAAAATTAATTTTTTTGTCTGAAAATTCAACTATTTGGTTGAAAATTTGTCTCCTTTAATCAAAAATTCGACTATTTTGTTAAAAATTTATGTATTTTGTTGAAAAATTGTATTTTTTGTACAAAATAATTCTTTTTATTTTAAAATTAATCTTCTGGTTTAAAAATTAATCTTTTTGGTCGAAAATTCAAGTGTTCCGGTTAAATATTCATAATTTTAGCTGAAAATTTATTTTGTTTAAAATTTAACTATTCAGTTAAAGATTCATAATTTTATTTGAAAATTCATCACTTTGGTTGAACAGTTTAACTATTTCATTTTTTTGTGAAAAATTGATATTTTTAGTGGAAAATTCAAGTGTTTTTTATGAAAATTCATTTATTTTGCAATGTTTTGTTCTGTTGTGTTAAAGGATGTTCAGAGTGAACGTCATGAATTAAAATAAATATTTGCGTTTTGAGGCAAATATGAATATGTTACTTTTAGTTGACTGGGAAAATTGAAAAACTTGACTGGGAAAAACCGGAAAATAACCGGGAATTTGAAATTGTCCGCCGAATCGCCAC
The DNA here is from genome assembly GCA_932195095.1 of Andricus curvator. Lineage (NCBI taxonomy): Eukaryota > Metazoa > Arthropoda > Insecta > Hymenoptera > Cynipidae > Andricus > Andricus curvator. Next base: position 149,428 of record CAKNYM010052674.1, read on the forward strand.
CCTGAAAATGTATGTGCTTGGGGAAGGAAAACCAGTTGTTGTGATGATTCCTGCATGTATTTAATACAATTTCGAACTATTGCACCTGTAAATATCACAATTTTTAATGTTTAAATTTAAAAATAGTTCAATCTGTAACAGTTTTTAAATAGTTCAACCTACAAGTCCATTTCTGTCAATTATCGTGTTTTTCGCTGTATATGTTTTTTTTTGAAAATATCAAATGTGTAAATTAATTTTTTATGATAAATCATTAGTTTAGAATCAAAGAAATTATTTTTCAGATCACAAAATATACTTTTAGAGTAAAAGGTAAATTAATTCTTTGATTTTACTCTTTAAAATTAATTATTGATTTTAAATTCAAAAGAAGGAAGCCTTTTCTTCACAAATGTCAATTCTGAATAATTCATAAAATTTTTTGTACTCTAAAATTATTAAACAATAATTATAATAATAATATTATAATAATTATGTTGTAAAAAATTGATTTGCATATTTTATCATTTCAAATAAGCGCGCGATCAACATGCAGTGAGGCTGGTGGTGCGACGCATGCGCATTCAGACTTTAAAGAAATTCGTTTCTCTACAGTCAAATTGGTTATCTATTTTTATATTTTATGCTAAAATTATAAAACAAAGGAAATTTTGTTTTTGCAACGACTCTACATCACTTCTAATAATATATATTTGTACTTTTAAAAAGTGACATGTCGAAAAGTTTCTTGCATATGAATAAGCCTTTATGTTTACAAGCTTGTTACATAACCTGCAAATTACATCTATCAAGTCCAGCCCTATCCGACTCCATGAAATGATATCCGTAAATATATACTTCCAAGTGGTAGTACCAAAAAAACGCGATAGAGAGCGCCACTACGGCCTCTACACAGTTTAACAGTATCTGTTATGGGCTCTTATTGAATAGTAATATTTAGTATTAAAATTATTTTTTATTGACAATAGTTAAGTGATGTGACATGTACAATATTGTTTCTAAATACTTAGTGGAAGTTTTTGCAAACTGAAAATGGTTGGACACAGGTGTATCGTACGGAATTGTGATTCGGGGTACGATGTCCCTAATAAAGAAAAGTGCCATCATTTTACGGTTCCATCTGAAGCAAATAGACTACTAGAATGGGAAAAGGCGATTCCGAGTACAGATTACATATTAAAACCGGGGATGCTAGTTTGTGAAGTGCATTTTTTATATGAGGATATAGTTTGGAAGCGCGAAGTGAAGGATCCTGCTGGCAATGTTATAGCATCGGTATGTATATTGTTTACCTTTTTACATTTAAAAAACATGAATGAAATTTGCAGCGTGAAATGAATATTCACAGCTTATACTAAGGAGAAGAAATTTATCACAAAAATATAGTAAAAAATTATTTAAATTAAATTCTTTCTCACGAGCAAATGGAATTCGACTCTATTCTAACCTCAAAGAAATGTCAAAACATTGATTTAGAAGATTCAGTTTAATATGAACAAAAATAATAATAATTTTATTCCTCAATCTTTTTGTTGGCAAAATACAATGTTTGTTAAAAAAAATCCAACTGTAACTAAAATGCCTGTCCACGTATATTATTAGATAGGGCCAGTAAATTTTCTTTTAATCGTAAAAAGTAAGATTATAAATGAAAAAATTAAATTTTTGGAAAAACGACACAAGAGACGAAGAAAATGAAAAGACAAAAGTTGTTCAACCAAAAAATATCTACAAATTTATTATAAACTCTTGTTATAAGAAGATATTAAAAATAAAAAAATCAAATTTTTGGAAAAAGGACACAAGCTACAATAACACTTTATTTAACAAAATTTTTCGCCTAAATTATTTCTACAAATTTATTTGGAACCACCTTAAGCTGGGATGTGCATTTGAAGTTAAAAACCTAAAAAATATAATTGAAAAAGAACAAATTAAATTTATGGAAAAACAACAAAAGTTGCAATAAAATGTTTAGTAACACATTTTTTTTCAAAAAGATGTGCACTTTTTTTTAATTATCCAGTTTTTAGAGAGAATTTTCCCAAAGAATATGAAGACTAAAACTAGTCATAATTTAATATTTAGTACGACGAGTGACTATTAGAATGTGATTTATTAGCTATATAACTGAAAATCGTATAGCATTTTACTGCTATTATTGATTAAAAATATGTGTTATGTAAAAAGTAAATGTAAAATATTATATTTATTACAACGAATACGACTTTCAAAATGTGATTGATTCGATCAATGTGATTCTAGAATGTGATTTTACTATCTAAAACAATGCTGTTAATTTTAAAATGAATTAATAATTCACTACATTTTTGCTACGGTAAAGAATGATACATAAAAAAATCATAATTTTTTATCAATGTGATTGATTAGTTATAATATTGTTGCAAATAATATAGTAATTTTATCGATGTTATTTATCGACAAAAATAAGATTATCACCAATAAATTATTTTTCCTACCTACAAATTTAAAACACCTTTTTAAAAACAATTACATCTATTTGTCTAAGTACAACATATATCACTTAATATTACTAACCATCAATTATTTTTTAATTATGTAAATTAATTTTGAAATTATATTTCCAGGTGAATTATTCCGTCAGGTAATTACATTATTATTAATTATTAATAATTCAATCTTTATAATACTTTGACACTGTGTGGAAAACCATATGTATTTTTAACTATTTTCTCTATCGCTATCACTATTTCCTCAGATTTTTTTCGTAAAAATTATTATTGAAAGTCTATGAATCTATTGTAATAGATTCAACATTTATTTTGTAGTGAAAAAAGCATTATTTTAGTTATTCACATTATTATCCCATAACAGATACTGTTAAACTGTGTAGAGGCAGTAGTGGCGCTCTCTGTCGGATCTTTTTGGTACTACCACTTGGAAGTATATAATTACGGATGCCATCCATGCAAAAGCTTGGAAGTCGGATAGGGCTGATCAAGTCATTATATCTATTTTAATCACGGTAATATTTTGTACCTTCATTGTCTTCATGAAGTTATGTCCATCAGAGTTTGATTACATGTGTGCTTTCAGGTAAAAATTGTATTATTAATTAAACAAAATGTCGAAGTGGGCAAAGCGAAAAATAGGATCTTTAGAAATAGGCTCATTTACAATTGGAATCCTTTAGAACCCCAACTGAGGTATCATTTAGAGCTCATTTATCGTTTTGGGTTCCTTTTCAGCAAGTGGGGTTCATTTTTGTTGCAGCTCCTTTGGAACCAAAAATGGGTTCTAATGGAAACCCCAGTTTTTTCTGTGAACCGCCAAAAAATTCCAATTTAAAAATAATCATCATGGGCATCTTGCCAAGACTCTAGTTAATATCGCTATCACAGCAGTCATATTCGACAACTCTTAAGAAATACCCCTAGCACATTTGAAGAAGCCCAGCTCAGTTGCCTTCATCTAAAAAAGTGAAAAATCTGCCCGCTATGCGGGTACATTCTCATCGCGCGCTTCGCTCGTAAGTTTGAGCGCGCCTAGGGCGCGCGACTGTTGGATCTCGCGCTTCGCGCTCAATTATGTATTCACCTCGCGCTACGCGCTCCGGCGTATCTACATCGCGCTTTATGCTCGGTTCTTCTAGATTTTTGAACTTCGTGTTCGACTTAGACAAAAAGAAAAAGTTTATTTGCAAATATTATAAAATTATCAAAACCTCTACATATTAAGTGATTGTTAAATTTGTTTTTATTTTAGACTGAAAAGGAACTTTATTTACTCAAGGTTCTATCGAGCTTAAGGAACACATTCTCATCCAGACACTCGCGCTTCGTGCTCGATATTTGATTTGAAAATCATTCGAACCTTGCATTCCACGCTCGGCTCATTGCACCGTATGATAGAAACAAAAAAGTTTGAGCGCACTTACGGCGCGCGATTTGGTCGTCGCGCTTCGCGCTCCGAAATACACTGATCGCGCACTTTGTGCTTCGTGTTATATGTTCTTCATATACAAATTGCTAAAATTGTATTTGATTTCTAATGAGAAATAATGATATAATTTAGGCGACAAATTTTATTAGTTAAAATTTTATTTTAGCTTGTGCTGTTTTTCAACAAAGTTAATTTTTACATTCTCATCCTAATGAGAAGGTATTGGTTTTATGTCAAATTTGACTTAGTCGGTTTTCATCAAATTTCCACGTTTTGAGACCCTCTGAGCATGAAAAAACGATTTTTACCAAGGTGTCTGTCTTTAGTCTGTTGTCTGTAGTCTGTCTGTCTGTCTGTAGGCACGATAACTTTCGAAAAAATGATCAGATTTGATTAAGCTTCGGCACATCTGTTGAAGCCCTAAAAGAAAAGAACAAGTTAGTTAGCCAGCTATTTTTGATAAAAATTCAAAAAGTTAGAGCATTTTCAAAATTTTTAAAACCATTTTTTTCTTAAATTGAAAGAATCTATGGACGGCAATGTATAGCACTCAAAAATCTGAACAATTTATCCTCACAACATTTTTCGATAAAATCAAAATTATCAGAGTTATAGCATTTTAAAAATCCAAAAAATCAAACGAAAATGAACATTGTAACCCAAACAACGCACGATATAAAAAAAGTCACGAGAAGAAAAACATTACTTTTTGAAAGCCCTACAAGATTATTTTAACAACTTTTCGAATTTTCTTGAAAAATCGAAAATTCAAATTTTGACCCCATAAAACATAATAAAAAAACTAAAAAATATTTTCAGAATATTTTTAAAACTTTCAAGGAATTTTAAAGATCTTGAACTTTCAAGAGTAACCAAACGATTTTAAAGATTTTGGTGTATTTTTAAAAATTCCAAGGAACTTTCAAGAGCTTTACAAAATTTCAATGGATTTCAAAAGTTTTCAAAAACTTTGAAATATCTTGAAACTTTGTAAAGCTCTTAAAACTTCCTTGAAATTTCTAATAGATTTCAATAATTTGAAGGTATTCTGAAAGATTCGAAATATTTGGTGATATTTTTGAAGATGCCAAAAAATTTTCAATTGATTTCAGTAATATAATTGGATTTCAAAGAATTAAAAATATTGAAAGGTATTTCCACAGATTTTGAAGAATTTTGAAACATTATATACTATATATATTTTCAAATCTATATTATATTTAAATAAATATTTTTCAAACTTCTGAGGAATTTTCAAGATCTTTAAAAAATTTTAAGAGATTCCAAACGAATTTGAAGATTTTGGGGTATTTTTAAAAATCCCAGGAATTTTCAATATCTTAATAAAATTTCAAGTTATACCAAACGATTTTAAAGATTTTAAGGTATTTTTACAAATTCCAAGAAAATTTCGAAAGCTTTAAAAAATTTGAAGGGATTACTGACGATTTTAAAGATTTTAGGGTATTTGCACAGATTTTGAAGAATTTTTAAACATATATTATATATAATTTTAAATCTATGTTATATTTAAATAAATATTTTTATTTTATTCCATGAAATTTTAAATATTTCAGGGTATTTTTAAAAATACCAAGTAAATTTCAAGACTTTTAAACATTTTGAAATGAATGCTACATGATTTTAAGGATTTTAGGGTATTTTTAAAAATTCCAAGGAATTTTCAAGAGCAAAAAAAAATTTAAGAGATTTCAAAAAATTTAAAAGATTTGAAATATTTTATGATATTTTAAAATATACCAAGGAATTTTCAAATTATTTCAGTAATATAATGAGTTTTCAAAGGACTTAAATATATTTCAAGGTATTTTCACAGATTTTAAAGAATTGTGAAACATTATATAGGGGTAAAGCGCGAGATCCAACAGTATCTTGCATTGTTTTTTCAAAAATTTGATTTTTTTTACTGTCAATGTTATTTTCACGAATAAAACAAAAAATACGCATCTTATCGCAACATGATTCACAACCAATTTGTACCTCATCCTTGGATGAACAAACCTTGTTTTTGTCATTTTTTTCGTAGCTCGTGTTATTCGTCTAAAAATTTGATTTTTCTATTTTCAATGCTGTTTTTTACGAATAAAACAAAAACTACGCGTCATATCAAAAATTGAACAATAACAAATTTGTAGATCTTTTTTAGGTGCACAATTTTGGTGGAATCATCTTTTGTCGTATCTTGCACAGTTTGACAGCAAACTGGAATTTTTGATTTTTCACTATTTTTTTGTGGGATCAAAATTTGAATTTTTTATTTTTCAAAAAATTCAAAAAGTTGTTATGAAAATATTATAGGATTTTCAAAAAGCAACGTTGTTCTCCTCTTGACTTTTTTCATATCGTGCATTTTTCGGCTTAAAATGTTAATTTTCGTTTGTTTTTTGGAATTTTGAAAATTCTATAACTCCAGTAATTTTTTTTTATCACGAAAAGTCATGAGGATATTTTGTTCGTCATTTTTCGTACTACTAATAACCGTACATAGAATTTTCAAATCTTGAAAAAAAGTGGTCTCGAAAATTTTCAAAATGTGCTCACTTTTTGAATTTTCATTCAAAATAGGTGGTTAACGAACTTGTTCTTTCTTTGTAGGCCATAAAAAAGTCTGCCAAAGCACAATCCAATCTGATCAATCTTTCAAAAGTTATCGTGCCTACACGATACAGACAGACCGACGGACAGACAGACACCTTTGTAAAAATCGTTTTTCCTGACTCAGGAGGTCTCAAAACGTGGAGATGTTATGAAAACCGAGTATGTCAAATTTTACATAAAACCAATATCTTCTAATTAGAATGAGAATATAAAAATTCAAATTAAAAATAAACACCCTAAACACTTTCCCGAGACTATTTTTTGAAAATTTCTCTAAATTTATTAATTCGCAAAAAAATAAACATTTTTAAACATTACAAATTTTTTAAAATCTTGAAAAATCTTTAAAATTTCAATTTCTTTTTAGTGTTTAAAATGTACGGAAATCTGTAATATGCATAAAGTTTCAAAAGTCCCGCAAATATTTGGTAATTTATGGTCGGACTGTGGGACGAAACTGGATCTTTTTTACAAATCTGACAAAAAAAGTCATAATTTTTATGCGATTTGAACGTTCTTTTTTTATTCTAGCTGATTAATTTCTGAAATGAATTTAGACACAACTGGAACTATGAATTTATGAAATTTGAGTAATTTATCGGTAATTTTTGGATAATTACGAACATTTTTGCAATTCATGGTAAATTTAAAAATTGTAAATTTTTTTTCAATTTTATAAAATATTGGAAGTATAGAGTTTAGAGTATCCACAAAATTAGACAAATTTCCGAAGACTTCAAGTAATTCATGACAATTTATCGGAAATTAATGGATAATTTCAGAAATTCACGTTAAAATTTAAATAAAGAAATAATGTTCGTTAAGGCCTATTCCGCTAACGAAAACAAACATTAAACATTGACAAAAAAAAAACATTAACAATAAAGAAAAAAAAACATTAACATCAAACATAAACATTAAACATTAACATTAAACATTAACATTGAACATTATTTATCATATACCGCAAAAATACATTCAGTTAAAATGATTAGAATTGTCCACATACTAAAAATTCTACAAATTTGTAAGGTTTCTATTTAAATCGCAAAACTGAAACTTAAGATTGAAATTTTAGCGTTCAAAAATGAAAATTCAACATTCGAAAAATTTCAATCAACAATGAAATAAATCATTTAATTTTCATTTATCCTTGACGCCTTAAACTATTTATAAAGCTTCAATTAAATTTTTTTCCAATTTTTATAGTTTACAAATTAAAATAATTGTTTAAATATTAGGGCTATCGAATTGAAAATCCAATTTGACACTTCTTTTATTGGAAATTCTTACAGATAATAAATTAGAAAAATGAGGAAATTCCGTTTTTTTATCACCATCCTCGAATCATTTCTTTTAGTTCGATTCTCATCAAAGAAAATTATTTTAGAACATTAAATTATATAGAAAATTATAAATATTATAAATTATAAAAGATTTGATTTAAAAATATTCTATTTATAAAAATTAGAAATTATGTAGTTTCTGAGATGTTTTTATTATCAGGGAGCGTTCGCATATTACTTAATATTATTTTCGACTATTTTCACCCACACCCTAATTGCAGTTACGTGACATTTGTTTTATTATGTCTAAAAACATAATAGACGTTTTCTAAATTGAAAAAAAGTTTAAAAAAATTTTTCTGTCACACATATATTGAAATTACTTACCAGAAAATGAGTATTATCAGTTTTAAAATATTTTAAATCTGTTCAAAACTTAAAATCTTCAACTTTTTCTAGGAATTTTAATAAAAAAATTTCATTCACTTTAAATCTTTCGAAATCCAGTTAAAGCTTCGAAAGTTTTGGCTTGAAATCTTTTTTAAAAGTCTTCATTTTTAGAAAATTTTAGGAAATCTTTTGAAATATTTTTAAATTTTCTCTTAAAGTTAATTTTTCAAAATAAAAAATCATACAAATTTTGCCATAAATCTTAAGAAAATTCTTTCTTTAATCGTTGCGAAATTATTAAACCTTTTAATATTTTTAAATCATTCAAATTTAAGTTTCCTTTACTTCTGCAAAATTGAAAAAATTCTTAAAAGCTTTTAGATTCCTTTTTGAAAATTTCAGAAAACTTTTGAAATATTTTGAAATCTTTTCAAATATTCTCTTAAAATCAATTTTTCAAAATAGAAATCATTTCAATTTTTCCTAGGAACCTAAAGATTTTTTTTTCATTTTCTTGAAATCTTACAAAATTCCTGAAATATTTTATAAGTTTCTATTATTTTTAAATCCTTTAAAAACTTCTAACTATCTCTTAAACTTACTCAAATTGGTTCTAAAATTATGTACTTGGGCAAAATATTGCTTTAAAAACTGTTATACTCTTTTTCAACAACAAAAAATCATTTCAAATTTTCCCATGCATCTTCAGCATTTTTTTTATTTTCTTGACGCCCTGAAAAATTGAGTTTACCCAACAATTTTGTGAATCCTGAAAAATAAAAAGAATTGTCTTAAAGTATTCCATATTTTTTTTCCACACATTTTGAAATCTTCAGAACTTAAAATTATTCTTTTAAAATGAAACCTAAGCCATTAAAAATTTGTCCAGAAACCTTTAAAAAAAATTTAGTCTCAAAATCTTTCATAATTATTAAAAAGCTTCTACATTTTTTTTTCGAATTTTTCAAAATCAGTTCTTCCCATGATTTAATTTTTCTTATCTCTTTGAAAATGTAAAAAATTCAAAAAATTATAGTGTGGTAGCAAAATGTTAAGAACAGAATTATTTCCCAATATCAAACAATCATTTACAATTTCAATTTTTTCTTCTGTCAATAATGTTTAGAAATATTTATAAATAAATTTCATGATAAAGTAGAATTATTTAATTGGAAATTCCGATATACAAAATTGATGATGCAGATAATTCATATATCTTTATTAATAGATAAACATTCTGAAAACAGTCACTTAAAGTTATATTCATGCAGCTTCGCAACCAACTGTAAAATCAACTAGAAGATAATAAAAAATAAATTGTTTTATTATCCCCAAATTTATAACATTTACTAAAATTATTAACATTTTTTTTATATAAATATTTTTGAACTATTGCAAGACATTTAAAGTTATATAATGTGTAAAACATCAAAAGAATTTGATAGGGTCAGAGTTTTTAATCGTTTTAAATTTGCAGATTTAGAATACCAAAGCTGCTTAAATTTTTTTAAATTTTAAATTAAATTGAGAACGTGCATTCCATGTAGCATTTAGAAAAAAGTATTTTAGGACGAGCTCAAAACATTTAAAGAAAAAAAAACTTTCTTTTCATTTTTTTCTGCAGTTACGAACTTTAGAGACTACATATACTTTTTTCAATTACAAGGCATTTTTTCAATTTTTTTCTTTGACTATAAAATTTACAAATTATATTATTGCAGAAAAATATTCTCGAAAGATATATCAAGAACAAAAAATGTCGTTTATGACTTTAAGAGAAAAATAAAAAAATCCCTTTTTCTAAAAAAAAGTGCAACACTGGAATCATGAAAAAAAAAAGATTTGCAATAATTCAGATTCTAAAGTTCATATAGTTTAAAATAAATGTCGACATCAATTTCAACGATTTGAGTGACTAAACTTTTGCCTCTCAAAATGACTTACGAAAAATAAATATCTCAGAAGGTCCACCTTGATAAAATATAGTCCATGAGATAAAGAGTGTAGTGTATGGGTGAAAATAAAAAGAAGTTTGAAATATTCCATTTTGATTTGAATGAAAAAAAATTATTTCAGATCAACATTAAACATTTTTTTGATTGATATTAATTAATGTTAATTATTTATAATTTGTCTGTATTTAATGACAATATTTTGATATAAACCATTACGATGTTTTATTATTATAATTCTTTATACTAAAATTATTTAAACAATCAATTACCACAATAAAATTCTTATTTTACTAATTTTTTCGCGCTCAGTTTGTACATAATATATTTTTTTTAATCAAACTCAATATCTTAATTATTCTAAAAATGCTTTTTTTCACATACTTTTATTGGAAGTTAATTATACAAAATAATTTCAATAAATCTCAATTCTTTTCACATTTATAGGTTTATTTAAAAAATTTAATTGTTTTGACAAATTTCGAAATCTTTCGAAATTTTTAAAAATATTTTTTAATATTTTCTTAAACATTTTTGTAATCTTCTCCATAATTCTCAAGTTTAGAAAAAAATATTTTTTCATTTTTCAACCAAAGAAAAGAAAATTAGTTTTCTCCTAAAAAGACAAATATATACATTTTTAAGCAAATAGTCAAATTTTCAACCAAGAAAAATCATATTCTACTGAAAAAAGTCAAATTTTCAACAAATCATATCAATTTTCAATCAAATATTTAATTTATAATCTAAAAAAGATCAATTAATAACTAAAGATGAAATAGTTTAATTTATCATCAAAAAAATTAATTTGTATCCAAAAAGTGAAGGTTTAATAAAGTATATCAATTTTTGATCAAAGAGGTGAATTGCCAACTAAAATTATGAATCTTCACCAAAAAAATGAATGTTTAAAAAATTAGTTACACTTTCAACCAAAGAGTTGAATTCTGAACATAAATAGATGAATTTTTAACAGAAACTGTAATATTTAATATTTCAACCAAAAAAAAGGTAATTTCAAATAAATAACAGTTAAATTTTACCAAACAAGACGAATTTTCTAAAAAAGAACCTAAATCCTTAACCAAATGGTTCATTTTGTAATTAAGAAATATCAATTTTTAAATAAAAATGAAATAGACAATTTTGCAGATAAAAAAATAAAGATTGGACTAAATTGACGAATCTTCAAGGAAAAAAAATGAATTTTCAACAAAGTAATTCAAATTTAGACCAAATAGTTGAATCTTCTACCAAAATTGTTGAATTTTCGAGCCGAAAATACAAATTTTCTACAAAACGAGATGAATTTTCAAACCAGAAAAATTGCAATCACTCAAAAAAAGTTATTTTTTAAAACTATGTAATTTTATAAATATTCAATGAATTTTAATAGGATTTCCATTATTTGAACGGGTTTTAATTTTTTAATTTTATGTGAATTTAGGAAATTAAAAAAATTTCAGAGATTTCAGAGCATTTGACTAATTTTTTCGCGCTTAGTTTTTATATAATATATTTTTTAAATTAAACTTAGTATCTTAGTTGTTCTAATAATCTTTTTTTTCATATTTTGTATTGAAAGTTTATTATATAAACTAATTTTTTATAAAATCTCCATTCGTTTCACATATACACGTTTATTTAAAATAAAAAATTGTTGATTGTTTAAATTCAACAATATGTAGATTGATTATTACCCGTTCTGTAATTAACTTTAATCGTTGCAAATAACTTGTTTGTATTCCGGATGATTCAAAATCTTCCAGATTCTTTTTTTGACAAATTTCTAAATCTTCTGTAATTGAAAAAACATATTTTTAATTATGTTGTTTCAATTTTTTTAATCTTCTCTGAATTTAAATTAATTTTAAATCATTTAAAAACTGCTAATAATTCTAAATATCTTCTAAAATAATTCAAAGGTTTCTTCATATTTTTAAAAATAAATAAGTTAAGATATTCTAAGTTTTTTTCTATAGTTTCATTTTCCTCATCTCTTTAAAAATGTGAACAATTTTGCAGTTAAAAGTTTTGAAAATTTTATTGTATAGTGGCAAAATATAATTCTTAACAATGTTTAGAAACATTTATAAATAAATTGCATCATTCATAAGATTCTTGAAACTGACTTATGCCTTAAACCTTTTCAAAGATAAAAAATCATTGAAAATTTTTCCAGGAATCTCAAGCATTTTTTTATGTTCTTGAAACCTTTCAAAAAATTCTTAAAAAGCTTCTTTTTGGCAACCCTAAAAAATTTGGATTTTATTTTACATGCTTTAAAATCTTTTGAAATTTTAAATTGTTTATCAGTATTTTAAAAACTTCTGAACCTTCTAATTATCTTTTAAACATTATTCGAGTTTTTTTTTAATTCTACAAAATTAAAAAAGTGGCCCTCAAATCTCTTAGAATTTTTTGACAATTTTGGAAATCTTTTGAATTTTTTAAAATATTCTTTTCTAAGTAATAAAAAAAAACATTTAAAATCTTTTTCTAGGAATCTTATAAATTTTTTTGATTTCCTGGAAACTTTGAACTATTTTGGTGTATTTCGAAAAATGTAAATTTTTTCCTAAAAACATGTATATCCTTTCTTCCTGCTCAACAAGTTGATAATGAAACGAAAATTAAATTTACGTAATTCGTTAAATTTGAATCCAAATTAGAGAATTCGATAATAGAAACTGATCACCGACAAAATATTTTCAAATTTTTGTTTTACAGAGTCAAGAAATCAAAATTGAAAAATAAAAATAAAAATTTCGCCTTTTTATATTGATATCGGGTTTTTAACATGGTCTCTTGAGGTAGATTAATAAAATTATACTGAATTATTTTAAAAATCTTATAGAAATTAAAAAGTGATAAATTAAAAAGTTCGACAAGACCAAATGAATGTTTAACATTTTAAGCCTTATTGAAGCAAGTGGAAGGCTACATAATGCGAAAAAAAAATTATTTGAACAATTTATCCCTCTTACCTTGCTTTATTGACGTGTGCAAAATCGTTTTTCTGATAGCAAGCACCTTACACGTGTTGAGTAATTCATTCACACTTAGATAATTTTTTTAATTCAATCTTCATAAAAATGTTTTGTTACAAATCTAGATCGTTCCAAAGTAGTACAATTCTAGTCAAATTCAATGAAAAATTGTATTTTTCATGTAGTATTTCAATTTAAAAATGAACGAAAAAAATTAAAAATCTACAAAAATCTTTATCTTCAAACTCATTGAAATTCTTTTGTTATACTTTCAAATTATTAAGATCAATAAAAAATTCCTTGGAATCTTTTGAAATACCCGAAAACATTTAAGAGTCTTTGAAATATTTTGAAATTTGTGAAACATTTTACTGATCTGGAAAATTCCTTGGGTATTTTAAAAATACCCTAAAATATATACGATCCCTTAGAACTACTATAAATTATTGAAAGTTATTAAAAATAGCCTAAGATGTTTCAAATCCTGAAATCTTTCAAATCTCTTGAAATTTTGTATACCCATTGAAAATTCCTTAGAATATTTTTAAATACCCTAAGATATTTCAAATGCTTTAAAATATTTTGAATTCCCTGGAAACCTTTTAAGTCTCTTGAAAATTCCTTACAATTTTCAAAAATACCCTCAAGTGTTTCGAATTCTATGAAAAAATGTATAATCCCTGGAAAATGTTGAAAGGTCATGAAATACCTTTTTAATTTTTAAAACTGTCTAAAATACTTCAAACTCTTCGAAATCTTTTGAAGTCCATGGAAGCTTTTGAAAGCCTTTGAAAATTCCTTGAAATTTTTAAAAATAACTTGAAATATATTTAAGGTCCTTGAAAGTACTTCAAGATCCATTCAGACTTTTTAAAGCCCTTAAAAATTCCTTGACATTTAAAAAAATACCCTAAAATATTTCAAATCCTTCGAAATCTTCTGAGGGGAAATCTTCTGAAGTTCTTCGAAGCTTTTGGAAGCCTTTGGAAATTGTTTGCAATTTTTAAAATTACCTAAAATATTTAAAATCCTTGGAAGTACTTTGAAATCCCTTATAAGGCTTTGAGCTCTTAAACAATTCCTTGAAATTTTCAAAAATACTCTAAAATATTCCAAATCCTTTGAAATCTTCTGGTTCTTCGAAGCTTTTGGAAGCCTTTGAAAATTCTTTAAAATTTTCAAAAATACCCTAAAATATTTCAAATACTTTGAAATCTTTTTAAGTTCTTTGAAGCTTTTAGAAGCCTTAAAAAATTCCTTAGAATTGTTAAAAATACCTTAAAATATTTTAAATCCTTTGAAATCTTCTGAAGTTCTCTGAGGCTTTTAGAAGCCTTTGAAAATTTCTTGAAATTTTCAAAAATACACTAAAATATTTCAAATTCTTTGAAATCTTTTAAAGTTCTCTAAAGCTCTTGGAAGCCTTTGAAAATTCCTTGAAGTTTTCGGAAATACACCAAAATATTTCAAATCATTTGAAATGTTTTGAAGTTCTTTGAAGCTTTCAGAAGCCTTTCAAAAATTCTTCGAAATTTACAAAAATACCCTAAAATATTTCAAATCCTTTGAAACCTTTTTGGCTGTTTCTGAGACCTTGCATCGAACGAACCGGAAAAGGTAAAGATTTATAATACAGCTTTTATGTTTCCGATAATGTTTTTTAAATGTTTTCGCAAGTGTGCAATATGATTTTGTCATTTTTTATGTGATATTGAACTTTTTCGTGATGTTTGGTGACTCAGTTTTGCCTAATCGAATCCATAAAAAAATTCCAGGATTGTCAGGTTTTCCTGGTAGGGTAGAAACCCTGATTTGAGATAATAAATATAATGCAACATAGGTATAACGTTCCTTTTCTTCAAAATAAATGTCTAAATAATTATTGCTTGTCAACTATGAAGCAATAACTTGCCCTACATGATTTTATCCAAATGAATCTTTCGCTTATCCACGGTTATCTTCTTCTATCCGTTATGAAATCTAAAATCTTGTCGATCTTTTCAATCCCTATGTTCTAATCTAATTGAATCCATTTCTATATTTTCTCAAATATAATTCAGCCCTAACCTTACGAATCCCATTCTTTCTATCTAAATGAATCATCCGCTTAGTCACCACTATCCTTCTCTATCCATTGAGCAATCCAAAATTTGGTCTATTTTTTTTAATCCCTATCTTTCTATCAAATTGAATATTTTTATATGTTTTCTCAAATATAAATCAGCCCTATCTTTCCGAATTCCAGTCTGTCTATGGAAAAGAATCCTCGCTTATCCACATCTATTCTTCTCTATGCGTAAGGGAAACTCAAATTTCGTCTATATTTTTTAATCCCTCTTTTTCTATCTGATTGAATTCCTTTCTATCTCTTCTGAATTAAAAGATAGCCCTATCCTTCTGAATCCTAGTTGTTCTATCCAAATGAATACTCCGCTTATCCACCTTTATCCTTTTCCATCCATCAGGCAATCCCGAATTTTGTCTCACTTTTTCAATCCTAATCTTCTTATCTAATTCAATCCTTTTCTATCTTTTATAAAATACAGGATAGCCCTATCTTCTTGAATCCCAGTCTTTCTATCTAAATATGTCCATAGCTTATCCACCTCTGTCCTTTTCTATCCATTGTGCAATACAAAATGTTTTCTATCTTTTTCAATCCTTATCTTCCTATCTAATTGAAACCTTTTCTATCTTTTTTTCAAATATACAAAAGTCAGCCCTAACCATCTGAATCCCAGCCTTTCTATCGACATAAATCCTTCTCTTATCCACCTCTATCCTTTTATATCCATTAGGAAATCGAAAATGTTGTCTACCTACTTTATTCTCTATCTTCCTAACCAAGCTAATCCATTTATAGCTTTTTTGAAATATAAGGAAGCCCTATCCTTCTGAATCCCAGGCGTTATATCCA
Organism: Andricus curvator; assembly: GCA_932195095.1. Taxonomy (NCBI): domain Eukaryota; kingdom Metazoa; phylum Arthropoda; class Insecta; order Hymenoptera; family Cynipidae; genus Andricus; species Andricus curvator. The sequence continues at coordinate 165,506 of CAKNYM010052674.1, forward strand.
AACTAATCTTACGCTTATCCACCTCTGTCCTTTTCCGTCCATGACGTAATCCCAAATTTTGTCTATCTTTTTCAATCCTTGTCTTCCTATCCAAGTTAATCCATTTATATCTTTCCTGAAATATAAGATAGCCCTGTCTTGAATCCCATTCTTTCAATCTAAATGAATCATCTGCTTATCCATCTCTATTCTTTTGCATGCTTTAAGCAATCCCCAATGTTGTCTATCTTTTTGAATCCCTGTCTTCATATCTCAGTGAATCCATTTCTATATAAAAATAACTCAGCCCTTACCTTACAAATCCCATTCTTTCTACCTAAATGAATTCTCCGCTTAGTCACCACTATCCTTTTCCATCCAGTAAGCAATCCAAAAATTTGTGTATCCTTCTTCATCCCTATCTTTCTATCAAATTGAATCGTTTTCTATCTTTTCTGAAATATAAGTCAGCACTATCTTTCCAAATCCTAGTCTGTCTATCGAAAAGAATCCTCTGTTTATCCACGTCTATCCTTTTCTATCCGTTATGCAATCCAAAATCTTCTCTATCTTCTTTTATCGCTATCTTCCTATCTAATCGAATCTTTTCCTATCTTTTCGCAAATATAAGTCAGCCCTATCCTTAGGAATCCTAGCCTTTCTATCTAAATGAATCATCCGCTTATAGTACCGGCTGCTTCCCGGTAGGTGTCTGACCGTAAAAGTCAGACACAAGTGAAACCATTTGCACCGTCAAATTATAGAAACGGATAAGAAAACTACATTTTTGAGTGGATTCAAATGGGTAGGAATTAAAACGATATATTGTCACGCTGTTGGATGATATCTCTGAATCACTGATGCAGTAGTTGCCTGTGAGTGCTAGACGTTTCTCGCAACCGCGGCGCAGTGACAAATGATGTGAGTAGCTGTCTCATTATTCTTTCCGCACATACGACAGAGAGGACTTTCTGCAAGCCCTATCTTATGTCTATGATATCCTAAGTTTCCATGTCCTATAAACAGTTCTGTTAGGACTTTGATTTCATTCCTCCCGAGCTTGAGTATTTCCCTAGCTCGGTTAGAGTTAAGCTTTGAGCCCAAGAGTTGCTTGGCCTTTCTGCAACCAGAGACCAAATCCCACTCATTCTGATGTTTCTCAGTCAGCCAACTGTTAATTTCTTCAGTGACTGACCTGCTGAAAATACCTGAGACCAAGGGCAATCTCATTGCCCTTGATACCACTGTGCCCAGGGATCCATAGCAGAGTGACTCGGTTTTCCGTCGCTAACATATTTAGTGCCTCAAAGCATTCCCATACTAATAGCGACGTGGTTGTTGTTCCATTCAAGGCCAATATAGCAGCCCTGCTGTCTGAGCAGATACCAATGTTCCTTTTATTGCCATACTCTTTTGCCTTGTAGGTGCACTGGAGTATGGCCATAATCTCAGATTGTATAACTGTGGAAATGTATCCATCACTGGGCAGGTGTGCGTCACCGTTAACCCATTCTTCCTTCATAGATAGGCTAACTCGATACTTCTTGTCGAAAAGGTAGCGAGTGACCGTTTTGTCCCTGGACATATTTAGGGTCGGCCTTCTCACGATGTCGACTGGGATCTTCACTGCTGTCAAGATGCTTCTGTCATTTACCAAATTGAGCCTCCAGGCCGCCTTCGCAGCCACGGCCTTGATGGTAAGATGGATTGGCTCTTAACCTGTTAGTGCCCCCAGTGCCATCGTGGGTGTCGACTTCGAGGCTCCAGTGACGCCTCTCAAAATCAGTCCCCTGATCCTTTCCAGTCGAGAATCCACAGTGGACAGCTCGACCCTGCTCGTTCCATAAAAGCTTCTTATCCATAATTACTCCTATATATTTAGCTCGTTCTTTGATTTCCAGTTGTTGTCCTCCAAGTTTCAATGCACTCGTAGTTCCCCACTTGTACATTCTGGTGGAAACAACCGCGTCTGTCTTACTCGGATTAACCGATAATCCAGTTTTCTTGCATCATGAATCCACTATCATCAGTGCTTGCTGCAATACTCCGAAAAGCGCATCCAGATGCTGGCCACGCACGATAACCAGTATATCGTCCGCATAGCCTATGACGTGGTAGCCTTGACTCGAGAGTAGATGAAGCAATTCATCCACTACTAGGCACCACAGCAAGGGCGATAAAACTCCTCCCTGCGGACATCCCGATTCAATGGTACCACATAGAGTGGCATCACCCTTAGTCGTGGTTAGATTCCTGTTGGCCAACATGTGGCACGTCCATTTCACGACTGCAATAGGCACACCATGTGTAATCATGGCCGCCCTGATCACCTCTCCAGATGTGTTATTGAAGGCTCCTTCGATGTCCATAAAGGTTCCAATCGCGAGGCCTTTCTCCTTCAGTTGAGCTTCAATTAGATTCACAGCTCCACTTAGGGATGTCTCCGTCGAGTGACCAGCCCTGTACGCATGTTGCTCCTTGTGGAGTGGCTTACTTGACAAGACCTTATCGCGGATATATCTATCCACAAGTCTTTCCACTGTTTTTAGTAGGAAAGATGTTAGGAATAAAGACTACTCTCGTACACTTCCATGCCGTCGGGACATATCCCAACGTCAGATTAGCCCTAGCAAGTCTCACTGGCGGCCCTCTGATAACCTCTCCAGCCCTCTGTAAGAGGGCTGAATATATGCCATCTGGTCCAGGAGACTTGTAAGGACTGAAAGCTTTCAGGGCCCACCTGTCCTTAGCGGGGATGACAATCTCGTTGGCCAGCCGCCGTTTCGGGCCCAGTTGGGCCGCAGACGACATAGCTTGCCTCTGAGGTACCGTCCCCTTTTCTCCAAACCTTGAAAAGCCCAAGAAATGTGCCTTAATCAGGTGAGCCGAGGTATCCCCGTCCGACTCTGAGTATCTGCCGCCGGGAAATTTCAGAGTGCTGAAAATAGCGTCCGGGTTTCGAGAAAGCAGCCTATCCAGTCTAGCCGCCTCAGCTCCCTTCTCGATGTCTGTGCAAAAGTTGGCTCAGCTCTCCTGCTTTGCCTTACGTATTGCACTCCTGTATTCGTTCCTCGTCGTTGTGAATGACGTCCATAGTTCCTTCCCTTTGCCACTACTGGCACGTTTGAACCTCTCTCTGGTTTCCCTGCGAAGCTCTTCGAGTTTCCCATTCCACCAGCAAGTCTCCCCGGCCTTTTGGACTCTTGTGGGTCGACAATTACTTTCATAGGTAGCTTTGATGGCTTCTGTGAAAGTTTTGGCTGCTATCTCCAGGGTATCCACGTCTCGAATTAACCCGGGAACCTCTGAAAGTGCACATCTTAGTTCCGTGGAAAACTGATCCCAGTCCGTTCTTCTTGGATTTCTGACCGATTTAGAGCCAGTGGGTACAACGGATTCCAACACGAACTCTATCTGTGAGTGATCTAAGAGAGTGGATTCATCTGAAACCCTCCACTTCCTGATATTATCCCTAAAACTACTGGTGCAGATAGTGATGCCAATGACTTCCTCCCTGACCGAATTACGGAACGTCGGGGTGTTCCCCGTGTTAAGAATATCCAAATCAGTGGTGATTAGACATTCCATTAGGTCATTGCCTCTTGAGTTGATGTCCGTGCTGTCCCACAAAGTATGGTGGGAATTAGCATCACATCCCAGCAGGAGAGGAATACTCCTTACCTTGCAGTATTCCACCAGTGTACGTACCTCCAATGGTGGGTTGGTATCGCTGTCATAAGGAAAATAAGCCGATCCAAAAACTAGCCTCCCTATTCCTTTGAGATTCATGGCTATCACCATCAGGTCTCCCGAACATAATTCAACCAGCGGGACAGCGTTAACTCCCTTCGCCAGTATGCAGGCCCTTAGTTTGGCCACCTTGGGGTCCCGGTAACAAAAAAGACCAGCCCACCCTAATCCCCTTATGGTATTTCGAACTAACCATGGTTCTTGGATTAGCGAGATACCTGTGTGCATCGCAGCCATGCCCCTCTGCAAAACTGCAGAGGCGCCTTTGCGGTTATGCAAGTCAATCTGGGTAATGGTTAGACCAGGAGCAGTCGTTTAGGTCTGTTTCCGATCTTCCTGCGTCTCACCAGGCTCCTCCTGTCCCTGGCCGGCAACTTTAAAAGTTGATCTGACCAAAGTGATAGAAGGGCCTGTTGTTGAGGGCCGCAAGATCCCTAGTTTGTGACTCAGGAATCTGCACGACTGAGAGATGCCTAGTGCCTCCTAGGGTGTCCTCTTCCTGAGGCCGATCGTGCCTGACGATTCACGAGGACGCTGTCTTAAGTGCGGGGTTGAATTTCTCCAACCGACGGAGCACCTCATACGGGTCTTTCGGTTTGCTCGGGAACCACGCCGTAGCCCTCACCATCTTCTGGAGCAACTCAACCCCATCCACCTTAAGAGATGCACCATCCCACGACTCCGTCTCCACCACTTTTTTTAGTAGCCAAGCTTTAGCCGCTAGGTCGGCTGCCACAAATACGAAGACCCCTCCCCTGCAGAAGGAGGTCACGAATTTTGGCAGTTGATCTGGGGACACTCTTCCAAGCGCCCTCCAGGTAGCCTCCCTGAACATCTTTTACTGCTCCATAGTGAGCAACGAGTTCGGGTAGTTGGTGTCAGTCACCACCATCGTCAGGCGGTTGGTCCTCTGAGCGACCGTCTGCCCAGCTCCCGGCTGTCAATCCCGCAGCTCTCGAGGGAGCTGGGGGCGCAGCCGCCACCTGAATTTGGCTGGCCGGAGGAACAGATGGGGAGGAAACGGTTACGTTAGACCCATTCAGGCCCAACGCCGCTCTCTCCTCCGCCACCTCCCTTCCTCCTCCTTTTCCATTTTCTGTATTTTGCGTGTTCATTTTGATACCACGAGAAGCTAGGGAAATAACGGTCCGCCCCTGCAGAGCCCCGCATGCAGGGGTGCTTACTCGGGGAGGTCGTCCGGTTTTCCCGAGAGGCCGTTAGGACACCTTCGTAACCCCTAGGTGCCAAAGTGCCATGAGCACGACCACTCTACACCCATGGCTTAGGGGGGTGGTCACATTAAGTCAGGCACTCAATGTTCAAATATCCGCTTGCAGACCACCATAACAAACGGAGGGCTGTTTCTTGGTCGCAATGCGGCCTTAGGTGATTCCCGTCCCGATTACAGAACTGTAAAGCGGTCCGAGAGGGGCCTCGACCCAGGGATCCAGAAGGCCCGTGTTAGCTAGGCTCTTTCACCCTTCTACCATACCGTAATCACACATGCCAGGAGAGCCCGTTTATAGGGATCATTTTTCCTTTCACCCAGGAGAGCCCGTTTATATTGACGTGGATAGAAAAGGATAAGCCTTTATGAATACAGCGGATAGAATCATTGATAGAAAGCGATAGGTAATTTGGCCACAAGGGATAGAGTCAGGGATAGATAAAGATAGGCATTTATGAACCACAAGGATGGAAAAAGATAGGACCATGTGACCACAAGGGATAGAGTCAGTAATAGAGGAAGATAGGCAGTTGTGACTGCAAGGGATAGAGTCAGGGATACAAAGAGATAAGTCTATGTAGACACGATAGATAGGGCGTGGAAAGAAGAAGATAGCGTTTGTGGGATGCAAAGCGTGCATTTGGGAAGGATTAAATATCTATATATTTTTCTATATGTACGTTTATATCTTCTTGAATCACTTTACTTCCAGCAGGGTGGGTAAACACTTTACGCTTGTAGACGTTACGTGTAATCTATTTACAAGTTTCCTAATCCTGCCTTCTTATTATTACAATGAGAATGTTACACAATCGCGTTCTTTGCTTCCACTGTTATATTTGTAATTTCTTCAATTTCTACAACCTTTTTTTTAATTAATATATGCTGCTCTAAATAAAATCTTATATTTTCGCTAAGCTTACCAAGCTTTTTACTAGCTTACTTTTCTCTAACCGGAATCGATAAAATTTCACTAAAGTAACACCAAATACCAAGGAGTCAAGTTTTCATCCAAAAGTAGATTAATTTGTTCCAGAGGGAAAAAGACAATTCGCATCTAGGTAGAAAGATGTGGATTCATTTGTAATTTTCAATGTAGTATTCATATAGTTGTCAACTAGCGATTTTTGGCGACTGTTTGGTGCTTTGTAAGGTGGTAAATAGAGAGAAAGAAGAAGAAGGTAAAGAGTAAACCAGGATATTGAGATGATAGAATGGAAAAAATATTCTATGGAATTACTAGGAGGGGTAGATTCGGAAAATATAATAGGGAAACATATGAGGAGGAGGAGGACATGACAAGGGAAGTAATAGTCAAGGTATTAAGGATAATGAAAGATGGAAAGGCACCTGGTATATATAAGATTACAAATGAAGTCTGGAAATACGGGGGGATAGAATTAAAGGAATGGGCATGGATAATGTGCAACAGAGTGTGGAGAGGAGAGGGCTGGCCAGAGTTATGGAAGGAAGAAGTAGTGGTACCCATAGTGAAGAAAGGCAAAGGGAACAAGGCTGAAGATTATAGAGGAGTGACACTAATGTCAACATTGTATCAAGTATATGTGACAGTTTTATCGGAGAGGTTGAAGAAAGAAGTTGAATAAAACAGATAGACCCACGCAATCAGACAGGGTTTAGAAACGGGATAGGGGTTATGGGCAATATATATGTTCTGAACTAGCTAGGAAATAAAAGGAGTAAAATTGAGAAAGGGGCCATGATAACAATGTTCGTGGACTTGAAAGCGGCGTTTGACTAATTAGACCCAGGCGAGATAGAAAAAGTTATCGTGAAGAAGTACACTCTTATTTAATATATTAATGTCAGACTTGGTAGAAGAAGTGAAGAGAAAAAGACGGGGAGGAGTAAGGATATGGAAAGAAAAGATTTATACACTGGCATACGCGGACGATATAGAGTTGATGGCAGAAAATAAAGAAGGGATCGCGGGCTTAATTACAGGATAAGAGAAATACTTTGATGAGAAAAAGGTTAATTTAAATCCAGAAAAGACAAATCTAATGAGGTTTAGAAAAGGAAGGGGAAAAAAAGAAAGAATGGACGGAAAAATGGAAGGGAATACAGTTAGAAGAAGTAAAAGACTTTAAATATAATGCAAAAAAAAAAGAGATCATGCAGCTCATATAAGAGAAAGGATAAAAAAGCAGCAGGGGTAATGAAACGGATATGGGAAATAGGAAAGAGATGGTTAACAAAAAATTGGGGAAGGAGAATGTGGCTATTTGATACGCTGTTACGGCCGGTATTAGGTTATGGTACGGAGATACGGGGATCGAAAGAACGGAAAGAGATTGAGAGTTTACAAGGAATGTATATAAGGTGGACGTTAGGGGTTTGGAGACGAAGCTAAGGGAGGGAAAGGGAGGGAATGATAGATATATAGAAGACGGGACTGCACTAAACTCTTGAGAATTAGAAAAAAGGGAGAGGGAAAGACAATTAATAGAAAGATGGGGAATTATTGAGGAATCAGAATATAATAAATGGTATAAGATGATAAAAAAGCAAGATGTACCAAAATATATAGAAAAGGGATAGGAAGAGAGAAGATGGACAAGAAAAGCAAGATCTAAATTGAGAAACGAGGTAAGGGATGGGATGTATTGGGAAACGAAAGGGACCAGAAAGTGCAGAATCGGTTAATGGCAAGAGAAAGGATAAAAAATGCATACATGATAGCATGTATGGGAAGGATGTCGGAGAGGAATGGAAGATAAAGGAAGCTGGCAAGAGAATATGGTAAAGATTCTACGGGAGGATGGATTGGGGGAAGAGTGAATGAAGGAGTTGGAGGGGGCTAAAGGAGCGAATGAGAAAGAATGAAAGAATGCATGTGAAAAAATGGAGGTGCAAGAGAAGTGAAATAAAAAGGAAACAGAAGTCGCTTAGATTAGAAGCGTAAAGATTTGTAAGTAATGGCTATGTAATAGCGTAAGTAGTTTAAGATGCGGTTGTGTTCTCGCTCTCTTTCTTTCTCGCTTGCACTCTCGCTTTCGGTCGCTCGAAATAAGGATCTAGATAGAAGATTTTCTGTAAATGTGAATAAAAAGTAAATAATAAATAATAAAGTAAAGTGCTATGTGAATGTAAATAGTTTGTATAAGATTTTATAAAATATGTAGGCGGAAGTAGTGTAAAAAATGGAAGTCATGTAAACCCTCAGAGGACACATTATGAGTAAAGAAGCAGAATGTGCTCACAAACAAAGTATTAGATTCTCAATATCAGAACTTTACGTGAATGTGTTTTTTTAAACCTAATTTTTTCGTCAATTTGACTTTTCTTTTTGAACCTGCATAAAAAGGCAATTCGAAACCGTCTGGTTGACCTGGATGACCTGGAGTGAAGAGAATTATATTCCTCGCAATACGAGTTGGGATTGAGGATGTAAGGTCTGCTAAGTCTGGGCTGCACTACATCAGTGATATGATGGGTCTTAAATTCGATGTCGTTGTCATATCATCCTCTTCAAAGTTATGAACAGCAACCCCAGAAACAACCCCTACTACTTTTAAAAAACTCCGTCTCACCTGCTTTCAATTAAAACAGCTGAAACAATTGGAAATGAAGAATAATCACTCTAGACACCTTCCAAAGGCTCAAGTTAATATTGCCATAGCCGCAATAATATTAAGCAACCTCGAAGAACTACCCCTAGCACATTTCACGAACCCTGTCTCAGCTACCTTCAACTAAATCAGCCAATAGAATTTCAAATGAAAATGAATAGTCAACCCAGATACCTTCCAAAGACTCTAGTTCATATCCATTTCATATCCATGCCCAAAACTGATATAGGGCCCAAATTTGACATAGGACCAAAAACTGACATTGGGCCCAAAAATGACATATAGCTTGAAACTGATATAGGGCCGCAATTTTACGTAGGGCACAAATTTGAAGTAGGGCCGAAAATTAATATGAGGCCCAAAATTGGCATTGGGCCAAAAAATGTTATAGGTCCCAAAATTGACGTAGGGATTAATATGAGCACATAGCCTAAAACTGACAGAGGGCTCAAAATCAACATATGGCCCAAAATTAACCAAGGACCTAATATGGACATATGGCCCAAAATAGAGATAGAACCAAAAATTTAAGCACCTAGAGCTACGAAGCTCTTCCTTGTAGGCGCTCGGCGCTACTTCGACTATTTTTTTGCGAACAAAATAAAAACTACGTATTCTATAAAAAATGTATTTATAAACAAATTTGTAGATCTTTTTTTTGGGTCAAAACCAGAACCCTTGGTCAAGAAATGCTGGTAAAAAAACTCGATCTTTCTTTTTGGTTCATAAAAATGTGTGCCGAAGCGCAATCAAATCCGATTATTCTTTGAAAAGTTATCCGCCATAAGGACGACAACAACGACGACTACAGACAGACTGACTGACTGACATACACCATCGTAAAACCCATTTTTTCGGATTCAGGGGGTCTCAAAACGTGAAGATTTGAAGAAACTCGCTATAGTCAATTTTCACATAAAACTTAAACCTTCTCATTATGATGAGATTGTAAAAATAGAAAGGAATGGCAGTGCAGGACTACATATTATGGAAAAGGCAATTAAAATTCGATCAATTCTAAATATAGATTTGAATACTTTTGAAGATAAATATATTTAAAATAATTGAAAATTAAACAAATTATTGGGGATTTCCAAATTAAGAGGTTCCAAATTTCAAAGGAAAATCTATCATGAAAATATGAAACATTTGTAACTGCTAAAACTGCAATTATAGAAGAGTTGATGTTTTAACATTTTTACTTTGCACTGATGATAATTATTAATTAATTTGGAAATGTCTAACGGGTGACGGACAGCTGTGCACGGAGCAACTGCGCACGAGCCCATCTGTGCACGTCGATGGCCACTGGTGCAACTGTGCACGTTGTTGGCCACAGGCACAACTGTACACCAGGCCATCTGTGCACGTCTCAAATTTGGCGTGCGCACGTGGGACATTCCCAACTGTGCGCCTCGAAATGTCGACGTGCACAGATGGTACCCTAGCAACAGTTCACGTGCACAGATTAAAGAAATAATTTATTAAACAGTATAGAAATTATTAGGACAGGATATAATAGAACTTTCTTGTTCCAATTGATCAAACCATACAGTGAAGATCAAAAAGCCGGAGAAAGATTATAGATTCTGTTTATACTTTGGAAAAGTCAATAATATTACAAAAAAGGTCCTCTACCGAATCGTACTCATGAAATAAATACTATGCACTTCAAAATCAGCAAACTTCACTTCTAAAATTGATTTAAAGTTAGCTTATTTACACATACCATTAGAAGAAAATTCAAAACCAATCACAGAATTCACAGTCCCTGGAAAAGGCATGTACCAGTTTAAAAGGATGCTATTTGAAATAGTTGAATATTGCATTAGATAAAATAAATGATGCCAATTTAACGATTAGCCCGGACGAATGCGAGTTCGACTGCTCGGAAATCAAATACTTAGGTTTTAAAGTTAACGACAAAGGACTCCAAATAGACGATGAAAAAATCCAACCAAACATAGAATTCCCTAAACCTAAAAATATTAAACAATCACAGCGCATAATAGGGATGGCAAGTTGGTATAGGAAATTCATCCCACACTTTGCGGAAATAATAGAAACAATGGATAGATTATTTAAAAAAGACAAAATATGGGATAAAGGATTAGAACAAGATGCGGCCTTCCAGAAAATTAAAGATCTTTTTACGTCAGCACCTATATTAACATGTCCAGATTTCACGCAACCTTTCCAACTCGAAACAGACGTGAGCATACGCGAGTAGAAGCTTAAACGGCGCAGAATCTCGGTACTCGGCATCCGCAAAATAATGCCTAGCGGTAGCTTGGGACATACGAAAATTTAGGCCATATTTAGAAGGTTATAGCTCAAAGTAATCACAGACCGCTTGGCGTTAAAGTGGCTCCATATCCTAAGAAACCCCTCCAGCCCAATAGCCAGATGGGCATTAGAACTACTCGAATGTGTAATCGCTTTCGCATTAGCTTTAGTGATGCATGTCGATCATTTAAAAATTTTTCCAAAATCTCGTCAGCTTAAATTAAAACCTTGAACACCATACTCATCACATCGAGACGAAAGATCACTCAGTCGAGATGATCGTCTCGTCTCGATCAACTTCTTTCATTGTAAATTCTTGATCTCCTTCACATTTCAGTTTCATCTAACTATGTTTCAAGCAAATCTCGATTTTTTCAAAAAATGATCGACATGCATCACTAATTAGCTTGTAGTACTGAGAAACCGAAAGCGGACGCCAACGACAAAACAGACGATTGGTACTCTACTAAAATCAGACAAGTTACAAAAAGACTGCAAGAACACGAAAAATGGCAAATCAGAGATTCAAATTTCTATTTTTACAGAACTGACCCACTAAAATCTACTAATATACTAATATAGGTTTAAAAAAGATCAATATGACATACAAGCAGGAAATTTACGTTCCGAAAAAACACACGCGAGAATTTCCGAATACTACTTCTGGCCATGAATGTATTCGGAGATACTTAAATACGTAAAAAATTGTCAACTTTGTCAAAGAACCAAACCGAAGAAACCATTCGAAGATAGGGCTAATGGGATAAGAAAAGCTAGTAGGATCACAATAGGGTCAGAATTCCATAAAGGTGTCATTTTGCGTTGGGGAACACCGCGGATTCTCCGCACCGACAATGGCACGGAATTGGTCAACAAAACTTCAAGAGATTTAACCGAAAAATTCGAGATAAGAAATAAAAAAACACCAACATACTACCCCCAAGCAACCCCAACCAAACGCTATAATAGAACAATCAAACAAATAATTAAGACCTATTTAGAAAGCGATCACTCCAATTGGGACGAGCACATTGACGACTTACAGTTCGCCATAAACAGTAGTAGAAACTCGTCAACACAATTTACTCCTGCGTTATTAAATTCAGGTCGCGAATTGAAACCACTCCAGTCCCTAAGAAAAAAAATAGAAAACGATAGCGATATAGAATTTAAAGCGTAGATAAATGGACACATAGATTAAGAAAGTTACAAATTATAAAAGAAGAAGTCCAGAAAAAATTAGATCTGGCAACTAAGAGGCAGGTAAGTTATATGACCAATATGAAGGTCCTTATACTCCCAACTGTGCACGTGCTAAGATAGGAGACTTGCATTCTCCAATGCTTATTCCTTTATGAATTTTTAGTTCGTATATAGTTGGAGAAACCTTTTTCTTAATAGTATAAGGACCTTCATATTGGTCATATAACTTACCTGCCTCTTATTTGCCAGTTCTAATTTTTTCTGGACTTCTTCTTTTATAATTTGTATTTTCCTAATCTATGTGTCCATTTATCTACGCTTTAAATTCTATATCGCTATCGTTTTCTAATTTTTTCTTAGGGACTGGAGTGGTTTCAATTCGCGACCTGAATTTAATAACGCAGGCGTAAATTGTGTTGACGAGTTTCTACTACTGTTTATGGCGAACTGTAAGTCGTCAATGTGCTCATCCCAAGTGGAGTGATCGTTTTCTAAATAGTTCTTAATTATTTGTTTCATTGTTCTATCATAGCGCTTGTTTGGGTTTGCTTGGGGGTAGTATGTTGGTGTTTTTTTATTTCTTATACCAAATTTTTCGGTTGAATCTCTTAAAGTTTTGTTGGCAAATTCCGTGCCATTATCGGTGCGGAGAATCCGCGGTTTTCCGCAACGCAAAATGACACGTTTATGGAATTCTGATCCTGTTGTGGTCCCGCTAGCTTTTCTTATCCCATTAGCCTTATTTTCGGTTGGTTTCTTCGGTTTGGTTCGTTAACAAATTCGACAATTTTTTACGTATCTAAGTATTTTTGAATACATCCCTGGCCAGAAGTAGTATTCGAAAATTCTCGCGTGTGTTTTTTCGGAACGTAAATTTCCTGCTTGTATGTCATATTGATCTTTTTAAAGCCTATATTCGTAATTTTTTGGGTACAACGAATTTGCATGGGTTAGAGTCTAGTGATAGAGTAGATTTTAGTGGGTCGGTTCTGTAAAAATAGAAATGTGAATCTCTGATTCGCCATTTTTCGTGTTCTTGCGGTCTTTTTGTAACTTGTCTGATCTAGCAGATTTTTACCGCAATAATGATTTTTTTATTTTTCATTTTTTTATTGTTCAAAACCAGAACCATGGCCAAAAAATTCTGGTTAATGAACTTGATCTATCTTTTCAGTTCCTAAAAACGTGTGCCAAAGCGCAGTCTAATCAAAAACAGGGACAGACAGATATTATCGTAAAACCTATTTTTTTCGGACTCAGAGGGTCTCGAAATATGAAGATGTAAAGAAATCCGATAGTCAGAAACGCGATAGTCAGTTTTCACATGAAAATATTACCTTTTCATTATGATGAGAATTTGAAAAATGTAATATCAGTAAAGAATACGATGTCATTTCCCTTTAAAATCAAACAAATTGAAATTGCAAGCCTTTAATGTTTAGTTATTCTAGAAACGTAGAAAAAGGTATGGGTTTGAATGAAAAACTACAAAAATAAATGAATTCAAGCTTGAAGCGTCAAAAAGTAAATAATTCCAGACTTTGTTCAAATTTGAAGTATTTTTAAATCAGGATCTTGGAAGTAAGTCATTAAAAAAAAAAAAAAAAAAAAAAAAAAAGTGGGACGATGGTTGTGGGGGTTAAGGCGTAGGCTTTGAACCTACTGCGTCAACTTGCGGGTTCGATTCCCGCCTCGCACTCTGGAAGAGCCTCGGCGTTCCATGCCGTGAACACTGGCCTAGCAAGGAAGTTTTTCATCTCCGGAGAGTCGGGGCACCGGTAACTCTAGAGAAAAAGGTTCTCTGAGTACTTAAAGCTGTTGCTCTTGGTGGTTCGGAACCCACCTTAAACTGTAGGTCCCCCTCCCACCACCATGAAAGTGTATGCGAGGTGTGTAAAGTAATAGGGAAGAGATACAAGAAAAATGTAAACCCTTAGGGGACACATTAGAAGGTTACATTCCGAAGTCATTAAAAATCAATCAGTTTCAAATTTTGCATCACGCTTTTCAAAATTCACTTATTTTATTCTCATGTGTAAAATTAATGAGTTTAAAATCAATGCCACGCTGATATAATAGAAAATGTCGTGATAAAAAAAACGCGCGAAAAGCAAGCTAATGGCTGGTAAAAAAAAATATATTTTCCATTTTATATTTTTTATTGCGTAAATTTATAACAAGAATACATTGATATTATAGTATCGACCAGGATAATACTCACACGGAAAAATGTCGATAAATTTGAAAAGAAAAAAATTATTTTATGTATGATTACTGTACTTAATTTATGATTATTATTAGAAAATTTTACGCACACATATAATCTCATGCATTAGTCAACTGAGCTATCGAACCAAAAAAAAACAATTATTGTTGATGTTAATGAAACTTTGATTTAGGATGAAAGGGTCGCGCACTCTGAGGTTCCATAATAGGTGGGTTGTATTCATCAGTACTCAGTGCTCTCTGCCATTCATGGGAATGGCGTTGAGGACTATGTTGTCCCAAATTCCACTGGCTTATCCTGTCTGACAGGGATAGCATATCCTGTTCGTGACTCATTTGATGTTGTTGCAACTGGCCGTATCCATAGGGTTGTGGAGCAGTTAGTATAGCCTTTGGTCGAAACCCGTTTGGTCCGAAGCTTTTTATGAGCTGTTGTTGATATTGGTACTTTTGATAGGCAAATTCAGCCGAATTTTGATAGTCGGTTTCTGGCTGGAGTTGTGCAGTCAGACGTTGTTTTCGTTGTGGTTGCTTTCCTTGTCGTTTTTTTTCTGCCTTTTCTATTTCCTCAGGATTATGTTCGAGATTGTAATTTCGCACCTTTACTTTAGCACCTTCATAGGGTTTCTTATCCTGTAAAAAAATACTATTTCAGGAATTTAGATACAATTAGAGGTATTCAGTAAATGACATACTTTAGCGCAAAAAAGACTCAGAAAAAAAGTCTCGAATGTTATAAAAAGAGACCATTGGTAACAGTACCAGTAATAGTAACTAAAAAATCGTTACTTTTTTCCGAAAAGTAAATTTCCCTCTACTAAAAACTATTAGAGGAATTCAGTAAATGACATACTTTAGCGCAATGAAGACCTCGATGAGGTGGAGAAGATCTTTTAATGTGTAAAATAGTAAAATCAATTGACATTTTATAGTTTGCAATGATTTTCCTGTAATGAATTTTTTCGAGATTCTAGGAAAATTATTTTAGAGAACAGATATGATGAAATCAGTATATAAAGAAATAACGGTCAAATGTTCAAAGGATTGATGCAAAAAATGAAAAAACTATAATCAAACCAAGGACCTATTTATTCATTTACGCCGAATTTCAAATGATTTCGAGGGATTTTACAAGATGTAGAAGATTCTATTGAGCCTCCAAGGATTTGTAGAGATTTTACAGATTGTTATGGTTTTTAACGGGTTTTCTCAGCGAACTTCAATTGATGATTTGAATTTAATTTATATTAAAGCAAATTATTTCTACTTATTATATATTTTAATATATATTATATTATATATTATATATATATTATATATATTATATTATATATTATATTATATTATATTATATATTTTAATGGGTTTTCACACTTTTTGAAGATTTGAAGTGATTTTAAAGGATTTTCGGCTAACTTGCTGGAATACATTGAATTTAACTTCAATCGATTTCAATACTTTCATGGGACATGAATGAATTGAAATAACTCCAGAGGTTTTCAAATGTTTAAAGTTATTTCAAAAAATTCCAAAGTATTTTAAGAGATAAAAAAATTCAAGGAATTCAAAGAATTTTGTGGGCTTTTCCGAGGGCTTTTCAAAGATTTATTGATTTTAATCGAATCTCCAATGACCCGTGTGGAAATGAAAATGGCGGGCTGGTCGGGTACCCAACCAGTTGGCCCCACTTTAATTCGGGGACTAGTCGGGACAACTGATCAGTACCTGACCAGTTTCGTCACGGTGAATTAGTCGGGGGCTGGCCAGTTGACCCGACTTATCCCAGTCGGGGTCTAGCAGTCTACTACCCAAGTGAGAATACACCACTGGCGCCATACCACTATTGCTATACTCTAAAGATATAAAAAAAGGTATTTAAGAAATAAATAATAATTGTTTGCGAGTATTTTTCTATAAATGTTAATAACCCTGCTTGTAATGAATACATGTATTACATATCTTAACATTGTATTACAAATAAAATTTCTAACGCTACGGGGTTTCGAGCCTACATCTACACCTGAATCTGTCGTCTAGCCGTCGGTAGTCTTAACCATTGTCATGTCATTCTGGATGAGCATTTAAAATTTTTATCCACGGAACTTAGAAATTTTATCGCGTATTGCGACAATTTTTTTAATAGCAAATTTTTTTTAAACTTTCCTATGACATTTTGCTTTTTAGGTGTTTTAGACTATTTTAAGATGATTAAGAATTAAATCAAATGTAATTTTTTCTGAACATTTACAATGTATCTTAAAGATAGAACTTAGCATTTTTTTCCTTAAAAAAAGCAGGAAAAAAACTGTTTTCGCGATATGTGTATTTATAGTTTTCCGAAATTTTAGAACATATAAACAGTCTCAAAGTCTCGTTGAATTGATATTAAAAAATTTATATTAAAACAAGAATAGCCCGACCAGAGCCTGACTAGAAGCCGCCTAGGAATTTTGACATAAAAATAGCCTACACAGAGGATTAAGATTTTTTTGAAATAGCTCGACGAGTCCCCGACCAGCCCCTGACTAGAAAAGTTCACGAAAAAGAACCCCACTATTGACCGACCAGTCCCCGACTAGGGAAATTGCCTACAAAATTCCTCCGACTAGCCCCTGACTAGTGCCCGACTTCTAATAGGGCCAATTGGGGCTATTTCTACAAGGGATTGTGAAGGTTTCTGGGAATTGTAACGGCTTTTTAGAGAAATTTAATGAACACATTTGATTTATGCAACATATGCGTGTTACGAGTACTTTACGCCAACTATTTTGCGAGAGGTAAGTCCCGGTTTACCGACCGGAGATCTATGTGAAACAAGAATGTTGTTTCCTTATAAGTTCTTTTTGTTCTCCATGTGGGATCCGCCCCCCGTAACCCACCGCCGGGAGTTTCACTTCCTGCTCCTTCGCCAGGGCTGTGCTTAGTAGTGATGGGAAAAGTATCGATAAATATCGATATGCCATCGTATCGAAAAGTATCGATACATTTTTCAAATAACGATACATATCGATGATTTCTTCGATTTGCCACCTCGACACCGCTTTATCTTTTTCTGGCAAGTTGAAACACAAGCAAGCGATAAGGACGGACTTAACATGCCACAGGCTGCGCGCCCTGCCGATATATACGACGTGCTCAACTATTGGGCGATTAATTCAAAATTTAATCCGGCTACAATGATGTGAGTGTGTTTTAATTCGTCATTAATTTTAATTTGCGAAACTTTGAAATAAGGTCAGGTTAGGGTGGCGGAGTGAGGGGGAAGTTATCGATAAATATCGATATTATCGATATTTTTTCCAGAATATCGATATGTATTGATACGTTTTTTTACCGATATTTCCCATCACTAGTGCTTAGCACTCTGCGGCACCAGCAAACTCCCTCCTGGACCGTTAAAATCTAAATTTCTCGGGAACTCAATAAGAGAAATTTCTCGCATAAGGCATCGTACGTATCACAGCTTTCCCGAACGACATGATTGTTCGGGCAACTGGACCTGCTCATGCAATAATTGCCCTATTTTGCCTCAAGTAAATATTGGCGCTCACAATGCCCACATCAGTTTTTCTATTTTCAAATCAATAAATTAAATTATAATGAGGTGCAAATGTGGCATTCAAATATAAATATCGGTTATTAATTATAAACACTCTGTCGTTGCTCCACATTGAGAATAATAAAATGACTTTCACATATAAATAATATAAAAAAATTGTTTGTGGAGTTTTGTGGAGACTTGTCCCAAGTCGGGAACTTACGAGAGATACTCTGTTATGCCACACGTCGGTAATTCCCGTGCAGAAATTGCTCTATTGTTCTCCATTTAAAAAGTGGCGCTGGCAAGACATACACCAGTTTTTCTGTTTCCAAAAAATGAATTAAGTTATGATCGGTGAGAAACAGGTCATTCAAATATAAATATATGTCATCAATTTCAACACAGAGTCTTTGCCCCAAAAGGAAAATAATAAAATGACACATATGCCATTTTCACACTCGGTAAACTTTTGGTTAACCTAATCTACTTTGGATGGTTGGTGCTATTGTTATTATATGGCTCGAATTCATTTTAAAAAACATCGTACAAGACAAGAACTTCACCAAAATTAATCCAGTTAAAACGATGTGACAGCTGATCCTGATAGTTTCACAGCATATCAATTTATTTAAATGCTTGTAAGTTAGGTCTCGAGGCCTGACATTGTTCTCCAAGACTTCGAGAAACGAACTATATTCGTGATCGAATTCTCGGCTCCGTCCGAATACAACATCACTGCAAAGGAGAAAGAAAAAGAGGAGAGGTATCAAGACCTTAAAAGAGAGCTACAACGACTGTACCAAAAATATTCGGCACAAGTAATTGTCCTTATGATAGGTGCTCTCGGAGGTGCGAAACTATCACTGGTTCGTAACCTTAAAGCCATACCCGCGTGCCAAAAATATGCCAAGGCACTTGCGAGATGGATGCAGAAAGCTGTCATCCTTGGTTCGCTTCGTGTCCTCAAGACACACGAGGTTTTCGCCGGCCTGTCGTTGTGATTTGGTCGCTGCCTATGACCACCCATCTCACTGTTATGAGACGTGGCCGTGGGTGTGATTTACCGCGGTGCTATTTGGGGCTATTGACATTTTTTGGATGGCAGTTGCTCTTAGTGGGACCCTGCGGTGGTTGCTGAACTTTTTTTTTAAATTATGTATATATATACCCTTGCCCTGAATTTTAACATCAGAATTGAGGAAAGTACATTACTCCATCTAGATGCTTCACTTCTAAAAGCCGAAGTAAAGAAAGCAGAGGTTGGAAAATTTCACCAACAGCTACTCGATAAGAAAATGCACGGAAACTTCCAGAGAAATGTAGAAAAACAGTCCTTGTCGAAAGAGCAAACTTTTGCTTTCCTCAAATCATCAGGGCTTAATTCAGGTACAGAGGGTTTTATTTTCGCATGCCATGACGGTGTCATTTCCACCTTAGCATACCGTGACCGCATTTTATGTCAAGAAGTTCCCAGTGATAGGTGCAGAGCGTGTCATGTACACGCTGAGTACCTAGAACACATACTATCTGGGTGTCCGACCCACGCAGGAACGACGTATATCTATAGACACAATGCGGCCCTAAGAGTGCTTCATTACCATCTTTGTCGCTCTTACGGTGTTGGTCGCGACCCTGCCCTGCCGAACGCTCCAAGGGAGATAGAGTCAATTATCCAAAACGAGAAGTGCCGAATTTTGTGGATCTACGATTTTCGGAGAGTAGTCTCCGTTGCACACTCGAGGCCTGACAACGTTCTCCAAGACTTCGCGAAACGAACTATATTCGTGATCGAATTCTCGGCTCCGTCCGAATACAACATAACTGCAAAGGAGAAAGAAAAAGGGGAGAGGTATCAAGACCTTAAAAGAGAGCTGCAACGACTATACCCAAAATATTCGGTACAAGTAATCGTCCTTGTGATAGGTGCTCTAGGAGGTGCGAAACTATCACTGGTTCGTAACCTTAAATCCATACCCGCATGCCAAAAATATGCCAAGGCACTTGCGAGATGGATGCAGAAAGCTGTCACCCTTGGGTCGCTTCGTCTGCTCAAGACACACGAGGGTTTCGCCAGCCTGACGTTATGATTTCGTCGTTCCCTGTGACCACCCATCTCACGTTTGTGAGACGTAGCCATAGGTGTGATTTGCCGCGGTTCTACTGGGGCTATTGATATTTTTTTTAGATGGCAGTTGCTCTCAGTGGGACCCTGCGGTGGTTGTTTAACTCTTTTTTCAAATCATATATATATATATATCCACACGACAAGTAGGAGAAACTGCTCAGTGCCTTATCAGACCTACATTTGGATTTCTGCACGAGTGTGTAGGTAAAGGTTTACGAACAACCTGGCTCGAAAAAAGATGTAGCTAGAAAGCTTATCAATTTAAAGATCATCCTCACATAGTGAGGTATTTAGAAATTACTTTATTTTACTGATTTATGATAAACAAGAAAATAACTGATGCCAATTAAATCTGTGGAAAAATGAAAAAAAAATTCATTTTGTCCTCGCTTTAGTAAAGGACACATAAAATCGGCAAAATAAAATAAATTTTTTACAAAATTTTAATTTTGTTTTAGCATTTAAGAGTATTCTTTTATAACAAATATGTATTTAAAAATATTAAAATCTGTCCCAAATTTGGTAAGATAAAATGTTTCTCCTGCTTTTTTTAGGTAAACTATGTACTTGATCAAACACGCATGATTTAAATAATTTTAAAATTATTCAAACAAATTATTTTATTGTTATCATTAATTAAATAACTCATAACCACCAAAAAATAAATTCAATTCGCGACTTAGCAGGAAAAACAAATTTTCAAACAAAATTAAATTATTTAAACTATTAAAAATTATTTAAAGTGACTAGGTATTTTTACATGAACGATTATTGATTATTTTGCATACAAAATTTGCGTCCAAGCGTTAATGAACCGCAATATTAGGTAAAACTTAAATATATTTCACTAATGGATTTTCTTTGAAGATCCATAAGAGTGGCTTGAATGCACTCAACCTCAAAACCTATGACTGATGGTTATGCTCTGACGAATTCTGAACAATATACTGGAATACGGAATTATTTATAAAATACCACCGCGTTTGAATATTAGATTTGAAAAAGCTAAAATTTTCCCATGTTAAATCAATGGGAAACTTCATGGCAAAGTGGAAGGGAAGAGTAAAGAAATTCGACGAGTGAAAAATAATGGTCATCCTAGAGACAAATCTATCCTGGTGTCCCACCCACGCGGGAACGACGTATCTCTACAGGCACCATGCTGCCCTAATAATGCTTTGCTTCCTGAAACAATTTTTACTGCTCATGAAATTTGAACCTTTAAGTTCTTGAATGATTTACTCCAAATTGGTTAGAATTTTCTAGTGAAATTCGTTTTCTCTCAATTAATCAAATAAGTTCTAGTTTTTGTTTAAACTAAAAGTTGCACTTTTCATCATGATCCGCAACCGAGCCTATTGCAATTTTAGATTCCCGTCATTCTGAATTTGTAAACTGCCACATCTTATTTGTTTTTTCATACTTTTGTAGCCTCAATTCAGAAACACTTCAGCTCAGGAGAAAACTTTTTTTTAAATGGTGATTTTGATTTTACAGAATGTTATCTCTATGGACTCAAAAATTACGATTTTGTTGGTTATTTCGTTTTGCACTGCAACCCTTCATATATATTTATAAAATACAAATGTAGAAAAAAAATAACGACAGTTACTTCTACCATAAATTATAATTAAATAAGAAAAATTTCGATTTCACAACTGTAACATTAACGATTACTAGTTCCTTTTAAAAAGTAACTCACCCATCACTAGATCCTAGGATAATTTTTTTTCTACATTAAAAATAACAGCATGAATTCATCATATTCAAAAACAAACAGGACACGCAAAAAATGACGCTGTAAAAAAAGAGAACCTTACTTTCAATAAGTGTACTTACATCAGTTTCTTGCCAAAAGAGGTACATTTGGTATTCCCAGGCATTTGGCTTAATTGCCTGAGGAAAGAACGCATATTTCTGCTTTTTTTCATTGTACTTTAGCTTTAGAATTGAAAATGGGCTTTCTTCCCATCCGACATCAGTAGTTACATGCGCTCGTTGTACTCCAAGTACTATTGTGCCATCGTGCCGCCTTATTTCATAACCGTCTCTAGGAAATTTGACTCCTTTAATGTCGCCCACTTCAACCCAAGAAATTTCAGGAGGGTCTTGAGGACGTTTACCTTTAGGGTCGTCAACTTGACTGCCGCCACCTTGACGCCGGCCACCTTTACTTTTGTTGCCGGCACCTCTAGAACTGCGGCCAACTTCTTGTAAACCCAATTCTGTAAAAATATAAAAGAAATTTATTAGGTTAAATAAGACAGCAATTTCGTGTATAGGTTGTGAAACATGCTAATTTATTGAGCAAATTTGGGGCCGTGTCTGAATTATGTAAAGCCTTTTAGGGGATTTGTATTTGTATTTATTAAAGAAAAAACCCTAGGGCTAAAAAATAGCCCTCCAAGGAACAGGATAATACAAGTTCATTACAAATTTATGCAAGCACTAATCGGCAGAATATTTGATGAATATTAAAATTTAATCTGTAAACTTAATACAATAAAATAAATAAATAGAGTCGACTTCAGAATACTTATCAAATTAGGTTTGAGATTAATGCGTAGTAATCAACATTGAGTGATTAATTAGTAGTTCTTGTGGATGTTAAGGTAGGAATAAAGAGGGAAAAACTGTGTGTATAGGAAATAAAAATCAACACCACTCACTAACACAGTAAAAATATCTCTAACCATCCTCTCAGCAATAAAATGATTTCAGCCTGATCTAATGGACATAATTTTGTAGTAGCTCCCTCCAAAATCCCAAAAGAAGAACTCATCAGTAATTTGAAATCCACAATATGTACCCTTCCACCAGAAAAAGCGGATTAAATACGACGTAGGACGGCCAACATCTTACGTCAAGCCCAACTTCTCTCCTCAAACTTAACAATACAAGAAAAGACAGCAATTAAAGAACTTAATCAGAATGAAGAAATCATCATATTACCCTTAGACAAAGGCAACACAACATTCATAATAAATAAGGAAGATTATAACAACAAAATCATGGAGCTTCTAACTGACGATACATATAGAAAACTTAAAATAGACCCCACAAAAACAATAGTCCGCGAAACAAAAACCCTGTTGAAAGACTTTAAATTTGAAAGCAAAACAATATCTAAATTAATACCTACTAATCCCATCTCTCCAAAACTTTGCGGACTCCCAAAAATTCACAAAAACAACATTCAAGTCAAACCGATCGTCAGCACAATAAACTCACCCACTTACAACCTAGCACGCTTCCTCATCAAACGAACTAAATCCTTTCAGAGGAAACTTTATCTCACACGCCGAAAATTCTTTTGGCTTATGAAAAAGATACAACAGATTCACATTCAACAACCTTCATCACAAAAACGTACAATATTTTTTCAAGAAAACATAGAGAAGCATTCGAAATCTGAAAACATCCTAATAACATCAATAGGGACAAAGGATATAATACCAATCCGATTTGGTTTCCCCTCCTCCCGGATTTTTTTTTAAAGACTCCATTGGCTAATCAAGTTCAACCAGTCCCCACGGTGGGGTATTCTGGCCAATCATGGACATCGTGGAGGCTATATATAAGAACAACATAACCTGAAACTTCAGTTTTAGGTTAGCCCTGAAGAAGTGAACTGCAATGTTCACGAAACGTCGGCAAGATTCCTAGTTTTGCACACGATTAAAACCCGAAACACATCCTTTTAATTCATTATAATGAATCATCGTGAAAGCATTAAATCTATTATTCACAAAAGTTAATAAAAATATAAGGAATTTCGAAGATAAAATGTTCAAGAACTAAATATGAGAGTTTACCAGTGAGTAATTTTAAGAGTTGGGTGAGGAGTATGGTACAAATATTTGAAAAAAAGATTTGCGAAATGATACAGGGAAGGTGCATTTCTAATATCGTACGGTACGTTATTCCATAACCGAACACCTCTGACTATAAATGATCTTTGAAGCTGACACGTTCTGTGGAAAGGAATCTTAAGGATTTTATGTCTTTTACGAAGCTTAGACTGTGCTAGTCGGTCTCTGTCTACAAATAGGAAGAGGCTAAACAGATACTCAGGAGCTTTGTTCTGAAAAAGAGTGCAGAAAAAATTACCCATAAAGAATTGTCTTCTCTTAGCAACACTAAGCAGACCAGCCCAGGACAAGGTACGGTTATGGAAATATCCCAGATCTTTAACCGCTTCCGAAAAAGGGATAGTGAGATTCTCGATACAAAGGGGTGTAAATAATGCCAGATTTTCAAGTGGCGGAGAAGAAGCAGGTCCAACAACAATTGCCTATATGTGTGTGAGGGGGGGGGGGGGGTAACAGCGATTTAGAAAAAATATTATAAGCGGTACTATAATACGTATTCAGAACTATTTCTTACGTAAGATATTTTGAAGTAAACAGGTGTTTCGAAGCGCAATCTAGTGCTTACTATAGGTGGTACATTAAATGTAAAAAAATGTATGTTACTTTATTGATAATTGTAACAGTATTACTTATAAATTCACGAATGATATAGGTAGTACCTAGTAAAATCAGTGTTATGAAAGTTCATTCTTTCCGATTAAGAAGTCTACCATTGAATTTTTATTCAGTAATTTATATTCTTTGGTTGAAAATGTTATTATTCGGTTCATAATTTATTTATTTTGCGGAGAATTCAACCATTTTTTCAGTATTGATTCTGTGTGGTCAAACGTCCACGTTTTGAGACCTTCTGAACCCGAAAAACAGGTTTTCGCAAATGCATCTCTCTGTATGCGTGTGTGTTTGTTTGTTTTTAGCCTTAGTTAGCCAGCCATTTTCGATAAAAACTCAAAAAGTTAGAGCATTTTCAAAATTGTCGGGACCCCTTTTTTTAAGATTCAGTAATTCTATGTACAGCTTTTCGTACTACTAAAAAATAAAAACAATTTATCTCCATGACTCTTTTCGATACAAAAAAAAATTACCAGAGTTATAGCATTTACAAAATTCAAAAAAGTAAAGTCAAGAAGGAAAAAACATTGCTTTCTAAATACCCTACAAGATTAACATTACAACTTTTTAACATTTTCAACTGAAATGATGAATCTTCAACTGGAATGGATGAATTTAAACCAAAAAGATGAATTTTTAACACAAGAGTTTAACTTTCAACCAAGTAGTTTTTTTCAGCCAAAAAGATGAATGTTCAACTAAAATAATTGATATTTAATTGGAATGCTTGAATTTCGAACTAAAAAAGATCAATTTTCAACCAAATTGATGAATTTTTAACTAAAATTATGAATCTTCAACTGGAATAATTACATTTTGAACCAAAAAGATGAATTTTCAGATAAAATGATGAATCTTCAACAAGAATAGTTCAATTTTCAACAACAAAACTAGTTTTCAACCAAAAAGATTAATTTCCACCAAAATGAATATTCCCTTTAGGTAAAATGGCGAATGCAACTAATGAAATCCTTGAGGACCTGATAAGGGCACACTTCCCGGGCTCGGAGTTGGATTACACGAATGAGGGGGGCCTATGAGCCATACTCCTCAGAAGGAACAACTTTTAAAACCAGAACGGAAGATTGAAAATAAGCTAGTCGTATTGTCACTCATTCAACAATTAGATGGGTAGTCAAACAATTCAAACTATCCAAAGCTGTAGGAAATAATGAAATATTCCCTATAATAATTCAAGAAAGATTTCAGTCCTTGTTAGGTCCATTGCGCAGCATTTTTCGGACATGCTTAGAAATTATATACACCACTGAAGCATGTAGGAAGGTTAAGGCAACCTTCATTCCAAAGCCGGTTGAGGACACCTACTCTGAGGCAATATCGTTTAGACGGATCAGCTTGACCTTGTTCATGTTGAAAACATTTAAAAAAATTAGTAGACCTTTACTTAAAAGAAAAAATTCTGACGAAAAAGCCTCTCTATAGGAACAAATTTGTGTTTTAAAAAGTCATTTAGTGACACCCTAATTGAATCCATACACGGTTCTGCTGAAACACACGGAGTTATTGAAACGATAAACAAGTGGATGCACTCCATGGTAGGAGTTCTTCACCGAGCAGTCGCTTGTCATTGATGACATGCTTCGTGTTTTAAACGAATCGGGTTTTTACACTCAAGCCTTCGTTGATGACCTGGCACCTTATTGAAAATCATGAATTCAGCGCTCAACATAGTAGAACAGTGGTAGATGCGCTATAGAAAAAACTCAGGACTTAAAACCCAGGATTACTTACTGGTTATATACGATCATAATCAGACCCGTAATAGCATAAATATGCATTAACGATCTGGTTACCAAGGACTAAAATAACCAGTACAACTAAACAACTGAAAAGCCATCAATGGGTTTTCTTCTTGGCGATCAGTGGTGCTATGAAAAAAGCATCAACAGCAACTCTTGAGGTCACTCTGGATATCATGCTGCACATTGCGGCAATTTGCCAAGAACGGCGTCAAAAATGTGTACCTGCGTAAAATGATAATTAAAAATCATATAATGCTCATTATACCGAAGATTTCGGTATCGCTGCATACAAAATCTGCAGCCGCAATTTTTAAATTCAAATCTTTAATATTGTAAAATGTTTAATTTTATGTCTATGAAATTGGTGATGGTGAATCTAAAGTCAGATTTCCATAATTCGAAATGTCTGATGCTATATGGGTGTTCAAATGCTGAAAAAGTGTATGAATGTTAGTAAAAATAATTGAAACTAATAAAAGTTTGCATACTGCGAACTTTTTGGTCGCTGATTACGAATCTTAAATCTGATTTTTAAAATTCAAATTGACTTATCCAATATCACAAACCAAAAGCTTGGAAAATGTATAAATTTTTTTAAAAATCTGTACCTCGGAATTGTTTGGGGTTATGATTCTGAATCTTAGGCCCGCTTTTCATAATTTGAAATGACTGATCCAGATGGTTCACAAACCACTTGAAAAAATTATAAATATCTGCAAAAAGCAGTATCTTTGAACTTTTTGCGGCTCTGATTCAGCATGTTAACTCACATTTTCTCTGATTACGAATCTTTAGTAAGATTTTCTTCTTTAACTTATTTCAAATAAAAATTGAAATTGAAATAAGATTCGTAATCAGCGACTCAAAAAAAAAACTATGTACTTCATTCGTCCGCCATATTTGAACTGCCAATATTGAATTATGAAAATATATAATAAGATTCGAAATCAGAGTTCCAAACAATTCCGAGGTACTAATTTTTGAAAACATTCATGAATTTTTTATGTTTTTCGTCTGAAATATTGGATTGGCCATTTTGAATTATGAAAATCTGTCCTAAAATTTGGAATCAGAGCTCCAAAAAATAAACTTCCCAAAAAAAACTGGTTATTATATTTCACAAACATTTATCAATTTTTCATGCTTTTCGTCCGTCATATTGGATCGGTCATTTTGAATTTCTCAAATCTGTGTAAATATTCGTAATCAGCGACCCAGACAAAATCTGTATATCCATTTCCACAAAAATTGGAATTTTCCAAGTGTTTCGCCTGCCATATTGGATCAGCCGATTTGAATTATGCAAATCTGGCCTATGAATGTATTCTAGGAATACATATTGTGCTTTGCGCAACATATCAAATCAGGCACACTGCTCTTATTAGATCACTTGATTGCGTAAAAAAATGCGTGAGTGACTTATAATATATACCGGGACAGCCCCGTGCAGAATATTAAGAAATAAATAAAAATCCAAAAACAAAAAAAAGGCCTCCGACATATTGGGCGAACATACTCGATTATATTCGACATACTCGGCTGTAACCATCTTAAGACTGAGACAACAATAAATAATAACAATAATAACCCTACCGAAGGTGTTCTCGCGTTGGCGTCGCGGTGGGGCTTGAGCTTTCCTCTAATGAATTTGACGGCTCTTTTGGCTATAGCATTGCTACTGACAGGGTTTCCCATGCCGGACAGGCAGGGAACGAAGAGGAAAGTGACTAACAGGATCACCAAAAACCCATAAATCAATGGAGCAGTTGCGTAACCTGTATAGACGTTCATCTATACGTTCGTCAGCAGCGCATCAATTTCCAAACCCATCATGATGAGTACTTGATGCGCTGCTAATTTAAATACGAGATGGGAGCGACCATAACTTTTGCAGGCAGCATGACCTTCCTAGAAAACTTTGTAGTGAATTTCCCAGAAATAAGGACAGTAACTCACACGGCCTTAAAGAACGAAGGCGTCAGGTAATAGACGGAAACCTCCTTCCTAGGAGAATCATCGACCGAACAAGATCTGAGGTTCAAAATGCATTCCGCCAGCAACTCCAGGGTGCACAGGCCAAAAAGAGGATCAAGAGGACGCCAGAAATGAATGAAAACATGATCAGATGTCATTTTTGGGTAAGGGCACGGGGATAACCCGTCAGTGGCGAACAAAATCGTCTTTTCGTGGGTCGTCATCCCGAGCTGGCCCATACAGTGACGGAACAACAACTTGCTGATCAATTATGATCCATTAGGCGGCGCCAAATTACATCCGAGGTTGAAATATGTCTGCATTCACTACAAGGCTCAAATTGATTCTGGAGAGTTCTCTGAACTCGGCAAACATAATCAGGGCAATCAACACCTATGCCATCCCTGTCCTCACGTACACCTTTGGGCTCTGATACCAACCTTGAAAGGTTAAACAGAACCATCCGCGTAGAAATGACGAAGCACCGAATGCACCACTGATGATGAAAAACCGGGTTTGCCCGACAATAAATTTGAAAAATATACATATAATAATAATAACGTAAGGAATACACTTACCCTGTTGATAATTTCCATGGCCGCCACCTGCTGGAAAGCTTGATGCTGTAAAAATACAATAAGAATGTATCAAAATTAATGGGACAGCAATTTGGCATATTGGTTGTGAAACATGCTAATTGATT
>CAKNYM010052674.1:194370-208221 GCA_932195095.1 Andricus curvator
ATTGGGGGCCGTGCATCAATTGTGTGAAGTCTTTGCTGGGGGGGGGGATAACAACGATTTAAAAAACATAGTATATACGGCACTATGATACGCATCTAGAACCGTTTCTTACGAAAGATATTTTAAAGTGAACAGCTGGTTGAAAGCACAATATAGTCAATTCATAAGAAACAGTAAGGCGGTAACACGAAACATGAGCTACTTATTAAGCTCCTTGAGTACCTGGGGGTGCATCTGAGAATAGTGAGATGCATAAACGAACTTATGCAACTGCTTTCACTACAAGACTCAAATTAATTCCGAAGAGTTCTATGAACGCGGAAAACAAAATTAGGACAATCTACACCTATGCCATCCCTGTCCTCACGTAAACCTTTAGGCTCATTAAATGGTCTAACACCAACTTTGAAAGGTTAAGCAGAACCATCCGCGTAGAAATGACGAAGCACCGAATTCACTACTGATGATGAAAAACAGGGTTCGCCCGACAATAAGTTTGAAAAATATGCATATAATAATAATAATAACGTAAGGAATACACTTACGCTGTTGATAATATCCATGGTCGCCACCTGCTGGAAAGCCTGATGCTGTAAAAATACAATAAGAATGTATCAAAATTAATGGGACAGCAATTTGGCATATTGAAACTTGCTAATTGATTAGATAGACTGGGGGCCGTGCATAAATTTTGTGAATTCTTTGGGTGTGGGTGGAGGGGAAAACAACGATTGGAACACATACCCCCCCCCCCCCCCCCCCCCCTCGGGGCCCCCGCGGGGGGGGGGGGCCCAATAACAACAATTTAAAAAAAAGTATATACGGCACTATGATACACATCTAGAACCATTTCTTACGTGATATATTATGAAGTGAACAGCTGGTTGAAAGCACAATATAGTCAATTCATAAGAAATATTATAGCCGATCGGGTCAGACATGCGGTTTGATATGCTAACAATTTTTCGAATCCGCCTTCGTCACATTTCTGTATTTTTAAAATTTTCCTGAAAGATTAAACAGTAGCCCATTGTATAACAATTTTTTTCATCACACCTCTCTCTGTCTCTCTTTGTCATATTTTTTATTTTCTTATATTCTCTTGTTATTCACCTTTCGATTCTTTAAACTAACTATTCGTTTTTTTTTTTTAATATTTCGCATTTGCAGATAATTTGGCCAACAATCTCTCGAAAAAACTCTCGAAATCAAAAACCAAGAGAAAATATTTTCCAGTGTATGTTTTTGATTGATATTTTGCCTGAATTGATTTTAACTCTATTCGAGATTATTATATAGTTAATATATAGATGGTTGAGTCTAATCATGTAACTTAATGCATGCGAACTATTTCTAATTATTCTAAAATTTTAATTATGATTGTATTATATTTATTCGCCTAAAATACTTGAAAAAATATTTTATAAAAAAGCTGATCGCCTTGACTGAAACATTGACCAATTCGCGTGGCTCGCGTTCCCTCTCTTAGCTCGTAATGGATACATTCAAGCAGTGTTTCTGACGGCGCGGTGTGTGTGTTCTGGACAGTCCGTGATATTCGATTTCTGGACTTCCCAAAATGCTCCTGTGTTCCGCTCTTTGAAAAACGCGACTGCGAATTTTGAAACGTCATCTAGCTGATCGACGTCGGATTGATTTGCAACCGCGTTACGGCTTCTGTGTATTTTCTGCTTCATTACATATTTTAGTTTCATAAATATCCACTTTCATATGATTTAACTAGTGCTTAATTTACCTTTATCCAAAATTCTATTAAAAAAAATTGAATTCGGTTCCTAGTTTCGTTTTGGACTCCCCATCAAACTTCATGGATTTTGATGTAAGCCGGTTTGTGTGGGGGCCGACTTAATCACAGGAGTGGGTGGTGAAGCGTGGTTGGTCCAGGTAATTGAGTTGTTCTGGTGGGAGGGCAGGTCAGACACAAATGTGGCGTTGTCCGGGTGCTAGTGTGGCGCTGGTCGGGAGCTACTGTGGCGCTGCCTGGGTGGAGTCGAAATGTGGGTACTCCGTGGATTGGTAGATGCTGATTATTTCTTGCCAGAAATTCGTCCAGGTTCTTCATGGATTTCGTCTCTGCCTGTCGACTGCTGGGTGGGGGCAGATAAATCTTCTGACTACCTCGAGAGGAAAGGAGGTATCGGTACGCCCGTAGCCCATCTATTCGAGGCGTTCCTGTAGTGCTGGCGAGGAGTAGTCCTGGTAGTCCTGGCGGAGCGCTGGTCGGGCGCTAGTCGGGATGACTAGGCGGCGCGAGCGAAACGGTCTGGGGCCGCACAGAGGGGCCACGACAGACTATGGTGAGTCCGGGGCCGCACAGCGGGGCCGCGACGGACGAAATTTTTGTTGGTGGGCCGCTGTTCCCCGTCGTGAAAGGAGAAAAGGAATTAGAGGACAAGGTAGCGGCAGGGAGGGGAATTGGATGTTCTCCGCCGTTTGGCAGGTGGAGAAGGAGGGGAGAAGAGGAAGTCGTCGGCGTGCAGGATTAGCACGTCGTCGGAGGAAGGAGCTGGAGTGGAAACGGGTTTAGGAGAAGGAGCGGGAATGGTATGGCGGAACCATTTGCCAGGAGTGGGTGGCAAAGATCCCTTAGGAGTTACCGGGGCCAAGAAGTCGAATAAGGTGTCGGCCTTCTTGGGTTAACCGTTGTGGCTTGCGGTCGGAAAGGCTCCAGGTCATCGTAACGTTTCGAGAAATCTAGGCGGCCCGAAGACGAGGAGGAAGGAGGTGAGGAAGGCACGCGGATGAATTTCACCCGGGAGTGTGGAGAGAGAGTACGGGCAGAACTCAGTAAGAGAATCGGATGTCGAGGTGGAGAGGAAGGCTCTGGAATGTGAGGCGCAGGAGGTTGAGGAGTGGGACGAGAGGGGTTACGAGGAAGGCAGTTGATGGCCTGGAATTGGCGACCCCGAGTACCTTTATGGAAGAAGAGTTGCCTAATAGGGAAGTGAGAGGGGAGACAGAAAGAGAGAAAGAGTAGGATTGGGGCCTCGAAGGCAGACGAATCGACCGAGAGAGAAAGAGAGAGTGGGATTGGGGCCTCGAAGGCAGACCAATCGACCGCGAGAGAAGTGAAGAGGTGAGGTAGAAAGAAAAGACAAGGATGGACGATTTATGCTTATTGTCGAACGGCTATTGCACAAAAAGTCTCGTGATCAGTTGGGTGCGGAGCTTCAGAGAGAGGGAGCCCGCATTGCCAGCTGGAGAGGTTGCAAGTCGCCAAGAGACGAGAACGGCTCGTGCACCGGCTTATATGGGCGAGAGGGGCGCGAGCAAGAGCGAGACAGGGAGCAGCGGCTGGCCCGCTGATTGGCCGAGACGCTCGAAACTGGAGTCGCAACGGAGCGGTGGGGACACCGTACTCCGTGCTGCCTGCCGCCGCTTTTGCGCGCCTCTCGCTGTTTAAAACAATATTCGCAAACTCTAAGTTGTTATTAAAAATAGTAAAAATTAAAAATCTTAACATTAAACAAGTTCTAAAAATCCCTATCAGTCTAAATTTTGATTCTGCGAAAACCAAACTACTCTAGCTACCTTAGATCTCTAATTCGTAAAACTAGCCTATGAAGAGTATTATTAATTGTTTCTATTTACATGATTATTTAAATATACGTTAATCGCAATACAAAAAAAAATCATTATTATTATTCCTATATTAAAATACAATTTATAAAATTAAACCCTAGGCAGAGTCCTTTCCAGCATTTGTTTATGGTAAAATAGTAATTACCCAAAACACAAATAATGCAAATATCAGTGGTAAAATTTACGCAGCAAAATGATAATAAATGTGAAATATTTTGCTCATGCTCAAAAGAGAATATTTGGAAAAAAAGTAATACGGGACGCGAGAGCGTTGAGATCCTCTGGGTATGATGCGCACAGGTTAGAAAAGGACAGCAGATAGCGTGACCGGCGTACGTGCCGGCGGCTTGTTTACGTTTTCGCCGCACGTGCCTACCGGCTTGTTTGCACCTTAGGCGTACGTGACTAGCGACTTGTTTTTCATCCCAGGGAAAACCCCGGTGAACAGCTGTCTACCTGGCGCGTCGATTTAGAGGATCGTAACAAAAGCAAGGGAGTCGTTCAAGGACCTCTCTATCGCCCGTACTTAGTTAATCACTCAAATGGGTGAAAGCAAGCTCGTATTTGGTAAACACAATCGTAAAGTGATTCAAGCGGAAAATTTTTCCACTCGACTTTTGTTTTGATACTCGAGTGGAGATTTACGTCGCTGAATCACTTTACACAGTGGTTGTCAATTCTAGGCCTATTGGCCTACAACAATTTTTTCCGCGAAATATTTCGTGCGGGATTATTACGAACAGGAATATCTTTGACGATAGCGAAAGCGTCCTTCCGAACCCAGCAATTCATTTCTGCGAAAGTAAGTGCACTTTACAAGGGATTTCATGGTTGACATTTACGTTCCAACACCATCATCTCCGCCCGATACCAACTTGACAGCCCGTAAGTAACTTTTCGAGGATGATTCACTGCTGGTCGTGGCAAAAAGTTCGCCTCAAAAATCCACTCTCCATCACTACGTGGTTTCCAGTCGATAGACTTTGCGATTGAAAGTAGGGTAGAGTGGCGCGAGATGAGCATAGGGGGTAAGATGAGCCACTCAATTTTCTCACAGGCCATGATTTCTTTTGTAACTGTTCTTTGTACTAATATCAGGAAGAACGTTATCAAACTTCTTTTTAAAAAATTTTTGGCCTAATGTTGAATGCACTTTGAAAAAACTAAAATAAAAATTTCAAGACTTGTATTCTGCTATTTTGCATTTGTTTAGAAAGTCCAAGAATCACACAAAATCACATATTAGATGTTTTTCCAATGGTTATTTAGATAGCTTATTTATTAAACCTCAAGTTTTCAACAGATTTTTATATAATTGTAAAACAGAAATAGGTGAAATTTTGATTTTACTTGGAACTGTCATATGGGGCGGAATGAGCCACTGTTCTGGGGCGGAATGAGTCACCTCTTCCTGTGCATTAACCTAACCTCTTGTGTAGCAGTCAGTAGGTTAAGATGCCATGTTTCATTGTATCAGATTGTGCAGTGTGTTAATTATGGTGCAAACGTATAAAAAACTAATCTTGTCGACAAAAATGCGCAGAAAAAGTTTGACAGCTGCACTGTTATAGGTCTGTATTAGAAAATAATATGAGTTGCTGGCAACCAGAAGAGAGCACTGTTTTTCTGGTATATTTCTTAAGTAACTTTGTTTGAAAACTCGTAAAATGCTATAAAAATGAAAAAATATGGTTGTGGTTGAAAAATACGGCAAAAATATTTTTAAAAACGGCTTAAAACCTCAGTATATATTTATGAGTAATTAATAATTAGTTGGTAAAATTGACGTACTTCAGACCAAGTCAGTAGAAATTCGTTGTTAAAAATTTCTTTATTGTCGACGTTTCGAAAACTATAACGTTTTCCTCATCAGGACTTTGAAGTTCCATTTCCATATTTTAAAGTTCATCACATTTTTTAATTTTTCAGTAAAATTCTATTCCTCATCTGTATAAATATATGTAATATTAATTAATTATAATTAATATCATTAAAATAGTTGAAAATTAAAAATAAAAATAAAAAAATTTTTTCCTTAATTTTTAGGTTAGAAATTATAATTGAAAATTTGTTTACCTTATAAGCTTCATTTTTTGAAAAGATTTGTTGTTACAGCTTTAAAAATATTAATTAATTCAATATTCTTCTAAATTTATATATTTTTTTCTTTAATAACTTGGTTAGTTTAGTAAAACAGTCGGAGCTTCTATTTCGCTCCATTTTTGCTACGATACATTCAATACAGAGAGGAAGAGAGTTCTTAACAAAAGAGGGAATAAGCAATGACGTATCAACGATTTATAATATAAGGTGCTATAGTTTCTATGTAGATCTAATTATAATATTGAATTTTTGCGTTACAAATTTGTAATAATTAATGTATATAAATCTATAATGTGTTATTTAAAATAATAAAAAATTTTAAAAAACTTAGAAAAAATTCATCAATTCGTATTTAAACATTACAATTTTATTAAATTAGAGAATCCAAAATTATATTATAAATTGGACTATAATTGTTAAGATCTGATATTATATTTAAACAATTATTACTGTTTTTCTTTATGAAAAACATTTCTGCTATTAATCTTTTAAATTCATTAGGTTCACGATGTAATACTATAACATTATCCCAATCGATCACATGTCCAGTTTCTAACTGATGTTTTGCTATGACTTTATGTTATAGTATTACATCATGAACCTAATGAATTTAAAAGATTAATAGCAGAAATGTTTTTCATAAAGAAAAACAGTAATAATTGTTTGAATATAATATCAGATCTTAACAATTATAGTCCAATTTATAATATAATTTTGGATTCTCTAATTTAATAAAATTGTAATGTTTAAATACGAATTGATGAATTTTTTCTAAGTTTTTAAAAATTTTTTATTATTTTAAATAACACATTATAGATTTATATACATTAATTATTACAAATTTGTAACGCAACAATTCAATATTATAATTAGATCTACATAGAAACTTTAGCACCTTATATTATAAATCGTTGATACGTCATTGCTTATTCCATCTTTTGTTAAGAACTCTCTTCCTCTCTGTATTGAATGTATCGTAGCAAAAATGGAGCGAAATAGAAGCTCCGACTGTTTTACTAAACTAACCAAGTTATTAAAGAAAAAAATATATAAATTTAGAAGAATATTGAATTAATTAACATTTTTAAAGCTGTAACAACAAATCTTTTCAAAAAATGAAGCTTATAACGTAAACAAGTTAAGAAGTTGAATAAACAGGTGGGTTTATTTTAATACATATGAAAATTGCATTTTTATACATTTTTCTTATTAAAACATCTTGCATGTTATCTAGACAAAAGAAAACTTATTTTTACTATCAGTCTTGCACGCGCACATATATTAAATTAAAGCTGTCCTAATATCATCAGGACCTTCATTTTCTCAAATACGAGTAGCAAAGAAATCTTAATCAGTCTTTTCAATATAAAAAATTATTTGTTATAATCACGATCAGTCTTTCCAATTTCTTCGCTTCTTAATGACCTTTACTTTATATTATTATTATTTATGAAACTTTCAAGATCTTTTACGAATAAATCTTCGTCTAAACATTCCTCCAAGGTTTCATCGGTTCTCTGTTCATCATAATCCACATTTGCTTCCGGATCCACGATTTCTGCCTCTGATTCGTGGCTAATCTCGTACAATTTATCATCTATTGTTTCATCAGTTACCTTATTTCCAGAGAGCGTCGATTTTGGCTTCTCACTTGATTCTAAGTACTGTGAAAATAAATCATTGTGATAAGAAAAGTATAAATTTATGTTTTATGTATTACATATGGTAAAATAGAACAACATTTCTGTTACGATTCTTTTATGAATTTGAAAAATTTGTCAATCGTATTTGTTTAATTAAAAAATATATACCTTCCAGTTTTGCTTAATATACGTAAGCTTTCTAGCTCTCTCTAGTAAAAGACGATTGGTTGTCTTATTATGAACCCCACCGTATGTACTATTTGTACGTTCACAGGCAGCAGAAGTCGGGGGTAATGATAACACTTTTAATGCGATTGTACGCAATGATTTGCCAACGCAGCAAGCTTTCCACCAAAAATATGGAGTCATCGATGTGGTTGTTAAGTTTAAGGAAGCTTTCTTCCACACTCCTTCTTGCAGTCTGAACATATTAAGTTCTGTGAGCACATCTTGAATTGAAATTTTTTCAATATCAGCGTAGTGTCTTGTTAGGCTGATTAGGTATTCTTGAGCTTCCAGCACCTCGCTGTCTATCAAATCTTTTCCGCGCTTTGAAGGATCTAATAGGTTAGTTGCATAATGAACGGGCTTTATGCAAAAGTCATATCGATCCTCAAGGATCTGATTTATCTTATTATTCTGTTCTGATAAGAATGGTGAATTTGGCACCACTTTTTGTATGTGCTCCCTGATTTCTGAGAAGGCAGTACATGCAGAACTCATGAGGGGTTCATCGCTTTCAATTTTGTGAAGCCATGAGATGAATGGCTTCAGAAAAGTCACACATTCCTCGAGGACGTCCCAAAAATTCGAATTAAGCAAGATCGTTGTTAAATCGCTGCTTAAGAGTTCTTCAGCTCGAGGATCTATGCACATCTCTCGAAGGGCAATTTTATTGATAAGAATACTTTGCATACACAAAAAGATCGTGCCAAACCTCGTTTTTCCTTGCGTTTGCAAAGCGGGTTCCTTAATAACAGTTCCTGTAAATAAAATGCATATAATTTACTGGGGAAAAACATAAAATTAATAATTTTTTAAAATGAACATTTTGAAAGTATATTACCTGATTCTTTAGCGGCAGCTTTTATTGCCGATTGTTTTTCCGTGAAAATTGACAGGAGAATCTGGCTGGATTTCACTTCCTTAGTGACTGTTGAACAGTAGTCTTTAATCTCAACCATGGTAGGTACTTCAGAACATATATCCTTAAAAAATAAGTGGATTCCATGTAATAGGCAACCATATGCCGTAATGTGAGGATATTTTTCTTGCACAAGCTTCCAAGCTAGCTTCATATTTGAAGCATTATCCGTAACAATGCCGACAATTCTTTGAGCCCCGACTTTTTCTATAATCTCTAATATCATACTTGCAATGTTTATCCCAGTATGCCTGTCTGCTCCAGTAGGAATCGTGTCAAAAAAAAATGGTTTTGGTGTATTCAGAATGACATTGATAATTCCCCGTCTATGAATATCGGACCAACCATCCATCTGTAGATCCAAACATGGTGCTAATTCTATTTGCTCGACAACTTTTTTCTCCACTCGTGTGAATTCTTCATTTAGTAGACGATTGGATAATTCAGATCGTGATGGAAGCTGGAAACTTGGTTTCAGTTTTTTAAAAAAACATATCCAGCGATCATTCTCCACGACTGACAGAGGAGTACTAGAGCAATATATAGCCCTTGCAAACAAGATTTCTAACTCACGCTAAAAAACCAAACATACATTTTTCATTTTTAACAAATACAAACCTTTTATTTTTTAAATTATATAATAATAATAATATATTGAGTTTATTATATTATTTTATCAGTGCAATAGTTTAAAAACGGAATATATACCACTATTTATGTATGAAAACAAACATTAATAGATTTTACGTATTTTGCAAAGGGGCCATCCATATACCACGTGGACAGTTTAAGGGGGAGGGGGGTATGGCGAAATTCCACGCTTGTCCACGAGGGGGACCGGGGGAGTGGGGGCTAGAATCCACATGGAAACACGTTCCCCTAAATCTGCGAAAAGTAAGTTTGAAACCTTAGTTGTCAATTTAAAAAAATTTAATTAAGATATTCATATTTATGAGAAAAATAAGAGTGATAATGTTGCTTGAAAACAACACAGTTTAACCAGCTAAATATTAAATTTCATTAAAAAATACCTAAAAAATGTTACAGGCATCAATGCATCTCTAAAAATGTTTTCCGATAAGAAATGCATAATAGGGTGTGTCGAAAATAACAAATTCTGGGATTCGAAATCTCTACAACGCGATCAATTAGCATATTGGGATACTAAAAAAGTAAATAATTAATTTGGAATCGATAGCCATGCAGCTTGGTTACCCGCGCTGAAAAAAAAAGTTTAAAAATGTATGTTTTGCTGAGTTTTTAAATTTTCTTAAGTTTTAATTTTTGTACATATCTGAAGGTCAAAAAAGTCTTTCCAATTTTTTGCGGATTTTAATTAATTATTTTCTAAGTGATAATTCCTATTTAATTCACACCTTTTTTCGGAAAACAATTCTTAACACCTTTGTAAATTCGTGAAGAATTTTTTAAATTTTGGTTATGGTCGATTTTTTCTTAGTGTGTATTTATGTGCTGAAAACACCCTATTTCAGCATATAAATATACAATAAAAAGAATCGAAAAGATCCAGGAATCGAAAGTAAAAAAACAGCGAATTTTTTAAATTCTGATTTTGGTATTAATTGAAATTATCTTTATAAATTGTGGTTCATAATTTTTTCTGAGCATGTGTGGGCCTTTTTAGTATAGAAATACAAAAGAAAAAATGCTAAGAAATGCCAAATTCCAAATTCACTATAATTTTAATTTCGATACCTCGGTCTTGCCGATTTTTTTTAGTGAACTTTTGTGCTAAAAAATCCCACATATGCGCATAAAAAATTGTAACCCACAATAAAGATAATTTTATTATCGCTCCTTTTGGCCTCTTTGCTTTTGAAGACCAATAATATCGTGGTATATGGATGGCCCCCAGTGAAACGCGTGATGAGAATGTGCAGATAATATTTTATAATATTTCAAAAGAATTCTAATATTACATATTTACATACTTTAAAAAATTATCGTAACTAATTCTAAATTTCTTGAATTTTTGCAAAAAATGGTGGAAACCTATTCTTTTTAAGTAGAACTTACTTGCATAGTTTCTGAGACAGTTTTATCCTTCAAAATAAAATCATCCATAGAACTGTTGTTCAACTTTCTTCGTTTATTTGACACATTAACATCTTCACAGTCAGTGGTCTCAGTTATGTCGTCTTTCTCAAGTTTTTCTCCAGCAACTTTTTCTTTGATTTCCGGTGAGCATTTTAAACAGTCTTTTATATGTTTGATTAGTCGGGTTGTATTTGACACATTTTCCCAACTGCAGTAATTGCATATAGCTTTTACAACAGATTTGTTATTTTTACTTTCACCGACTCTTTTAGAAAACTGCTTATGCACACAGTGCCTTTCTCGCGGCATTTTGAAGTATTTAGAGCAACAATTTTTAATATTTTCACCAATATCACAACTTTACTGTAGTAACACTGAGAAACACTACATTATATTTCAAAACAAGTTTAAACTTGCGGCAAAGTGGCATACGACTATACGAGTACCTAACCTGATCTGATTTCCGCGCATGCGCATATAGAAGTTCTCTCCTTTCCCCCCAATGTTTCATGAAACGATGAAACTTTGATTGTGAAACATTTGAAAGTTTCAAGTGAAAGTTTCAAGTGAAAGTTTCAATGTTTCAATGAAACGTTTCATTGCTCACAACCCTAGTAATACAATTATTAAAAGATATGCAGATATAAATCGTTTTTCTATTCAATGTTTGTAGAGTTAGTTACGGTAGAGGTTAGGATTAAGGATTGCATCATTTGAACGTTAAATACTTTAAATGTTTCGTAAAATTTTTGAAAAATATGTGTAACATATGTTTTTTTTCATAATACTCTAACTTAACAGTACTCTTACTTATAAATAATATATAATAAGTCATTTAATTAAGTGGCTCATCCCGCCCCAGTGCCTGGCTCATCCCGCCCCAGGCGTGGGGCGATATGAGCCAAGCGCACTACTTTTTCATTTTCGTTTTTAATTCCGCATATACTTTTTTATTTACTTCTGTCTTGGCAAAATTACAATTGAAAATGTTTGTAGAATATATATAACGACTTACTTTCAAGCAATAAATTAACAGATTTTAAATACTGACGTGAAAAAGACAACTATGCTCATCTCGCCCCACCCTACCCTATTCAAACGATGTTTATAAAACTGTTCAGAAAAAAATTATTAACATTTTTAATACAAATAAATGTTAATTTCGATTTTACTAACACTTTAATAATAGTTTAATGAGTAACTCCTGAAATTTTAATGTAAAAAAATGGAAAACTCTGGGATTTAGAGCGAGTTGAAGTGAAAAAACACTGAAAATCGTCGTTTCTTAAAAAATGTGTTTTTTGCATTTATTTGGGAAACAGCAAAAGTGACAACTTTTTACAAGAGGAAAAAAAGATGCGCAATAAAATTTCCTATAAGGATATGTGTTTTAAAAATCAAAATTTTAATTTAAAACAAAAGTCGCTCAGGGGCCAACCGAATGGTGCAGAAAAATTTTATACCCCCTTATTGCATCCGGCGGTTCAATTGAGACATGTATCAACTTCAAACGAACCTACTGAATCTTAACCCGTGCTGAAATTCGAGAGTGAATTACCATCTGAGTATTAAGAGGGTTGCCGCCACATAGTTTACACTCATGCGTGTCACTGCTAATTATAAAAAATCATGACCATCGAACACGTGATTTATCTCTCTGATCCCCGCTCCTTCCATGAGGCACCACGTCGTTATTCAGACGACATGGGGTAGTACATGAACAAGCAAGTACGCGATTATACTCCGCGTTTCCAACTGCTGAAGGGGGAGTCAACCCCAGTTTCCCGTGAAGCCTTTTGGACTAATGAATGCGCCAAGAACATTTTAGAATCGTAAGAGGCATATTCTAGCTGAGTAATGAGGAGAATCTGCCATTGTCCATCTCGAGGATATAGTAATCTGTTCTGCTGATTGGGATGATCACCTGCAGCACATTGCCTTCGTTTTTCAACAGCTCGAAAATTATGGGCTCACGTTTCCGCCGAAGTAACACAGCTTCGGGCGAAGTATCCTCCACTACGTAAGACTGCTCGACTGGAGCATCAGTAGCTAAAATTGATTGAAAATATGCATGCCCAATTCATCTAGCAAATATATTAGTTTTTCTAGCAGACATGCTTTGGCCTAACCGTCCCTATAAATGGACTCAAGCAACACGAGAGGCCTGGCCTGGTCAGATAATAGAAGTTGCAATTAACATTTCAGTTATTTGCATTTTATTTGTTTCAAAAACTACTAAAAATATTTGTTGATGTTATGAAAAGTATGATTCTGAATATCTAACTTCATGTATTTCAAGTATCCGTTTGTCTCCCGTCGTCAATAATACGAACATGCGATTTCCCAGATGTTTACCTAGACCAATTTCATACACAATTTGTTTTACCTGGGTAGTTAAGCTTTATTTTTCTGCCGCAATACACACAATTCCAGCGCAGGAAGCCGGTGAAGAATCGGAGCATTAAAAATCACAGCCAAAATCCGACCGTTCGTTCCAGAAAGATCATACGCTCAGCCCAAACAGGCTTCCGACGTGGAGAATTCAGACATCACTTCCCACAGGGAAAAACGATATATAGCAGCCTGGAAAAAGTGGACAGGTCTCCCCATATGGTGGAAACTTTGGGATATCACTACCCACAATAAAAAATGCGTGTCTCGGGGACTCACGTAATTCAAGGAATTCATGGAATTTACTGAATTTATGGAACTCAACGAATTCATTGAATTCCGCGATTTAAATAAATTCTATATATTCCTTGGATTCCTCGAATTCCATAAATATCGGGAATTCCATGAATAACGTGAATTTCATGAATTTCGTGAATTCCGTAATTATCTTGAATTTCGTGAATTGCGTAAATTCCTTGAATTCTTTGAATTTCATGAATTTCATGAATTCCACGAATTC
This sequence comes from Andricus curvator, assembly GCA_932195095.1. Lineage (NCBI taxonomy): Eukaryota > Metazoa > Arthropoda > Insecta > Hymenoptera > Cynipidae > Andricus > Andricus curvator. Next base: position 207,833 of record CAKNYM010052674.1, read on the forward strand.
CATCAATCCCATTAATTCCTCGAATTCTATGAATTCCTTGAATACCATAAATATCTCAAACTCCATGAGTACCGTGAATTCCATGAATTCCTTAAATGCTACGAATTCTTCGAGTTCCCTGAATTCCATGATCTCTATGAATCCCGTGAATTCCGTGAATTCAGTGATTCGAAATAATCCGAAACAATCCGAAGCAAGTTTTCAATCCTCTTCAACGCTTCTCAATCCGTATTTCAACCCACCTTACATCCGAGGTTGAAATAAGTATGATTAAAAAGAATGGATGATCTTGAGTCATGACATTGTGCCATCGAGGCAATGGCTGAGGACAAGTCATATAAATATGGAAATCACAGAAGAAAAAATATGGGAAGTCCAAAGTGGATTTA
>CAKNYM010052674.1:208621-229708 GCA_932195095.1 Andricus curvator
CCTACCCCGAAAGGGAAATGGCTTAATGGTATAATAATAATAATAAGGGTATTGAGAATACGATAGTTAGGTAAAGCCGAGCGACTGCCTTCACTACAAGACTCAGATTGATTCTGAAGAGTTCTCTGAACTCGGCAAAAGAAATCAGGGGAATCAACACCTATGCCATCCCTGTCCTCACGTACACCTTCGGGCTCTGATACCAACCTTGAAAGGTTAAACAGAACCATCCGTGTAGAAATGACGAAGCACCAAATGCACCACTGATGATGAAAAACCGGGTTCACCCGACAATAAGTTTGAAAAATATACATATAATAATAACAACGTAAGGAATACACTTACCCTGTTGATAATTTCCATGGCCGCCACCTGCTGGAAAGCCTGATGCTGTAAAAATACAATAAGAATGTATCAAAATTAATGGGACAGAAATTTGGCATATTGGTTGTGAAACATGCTAATTGATTAAACAGATTGGGGGCCCTGCATCAATTGTGTAAAGTCTTTAGGGGGAGGGGGAATAACAACGATTTAAAAAAAATAGTATACACGGCACTATGATACGCATCTAGAACAATTTCTTACGTAAGATATTTTGAAGTGAACAGCTGGTTGAAAGCACAATATAGTCAATTCATAAGAAACAGTAAGATTTTACCAAATCCCTAAACCATCCCACATCACGAATTGTTATAGCCGGTCGGGTCAGACATACGGTTTGTTATGCTAACAATTTTTCGAATCCGCCTTCGTCAGATTTCTGTATTTTTAAAATTTACCTGAAAGATTAAACAGTAGCCCATTATATAACAATTTTTTTCATCAAACGTCTCTCTGTCTCTCTTTGTCATATTTTTTATTTTCTCATATTCTCTGGTTATTCACCTTTCGATTTTTTAAACTCACTATTCGTTTTTTTAAATATTTCGCATTTGGGGATAATTTGGCCAACAATCTCTCGAAAAAACTTTCGAAATCAAAAGCCAAGAGAAAATATTTTCCAGTGTATGTTTTTGATTGATATTTTGCCTGCATTGATTTTAACTTTATTCGAGATTGTTATATATTTAATATATAGATGGTTGAGTCTAGTCATCTAACTTAATACATGCGAACTATTCCTAATTATTTAAAAATTTTATTTATGATTGTATTATATTTATTCTCCTAAAATGCTTGAAAAGATATTTGATAAAAAAGCTGATCGCCTTGGCTGAAACATTGACCAATCCGAGTGGCTCGCGTTCCCTCTCTTAGCTCGTCATGGAGACATTCAAGCACTGTTTCTGACGGCGCGGTGTGCGTTCTGGACAGTCCGTGATATTCGATTTCTGGCCTTTCGAAAATGCTCCTGCGTTCCGCTCTTTGAAAAACTCGACTGCAATTTTGAAACGTCATCTACCTGATCGACGTCGGATTGATCTTTAACCGCGTTACGGCTTCTGTGTATTTTCTGCTTCATTACATATTTTAGTTTCATAAATATCCACTTTCATATGATTTAACTAGTGCTCAATTTACCTTTATCCAAAATTCTATTCAAAAACATTGAATTCAGTTCCTATTTTCGTTTTGCACTCACCATCAAACTTCATGAATTTCTTCCCCGAAATATTTCGTGTGGGATTATTACGAACAGGGATATCTTTGACGATAGCGAAAGCGTTCTTCCGAACTCAGCAATTCATTTCTGCGAAAGTAACTGCACTTTACAGGGGATGTCATGGTTGGCATTTACGTTTCAACACCATCATCTCCGCCCGAAACCAACTTGCCAGCCCATAAGTAACTTTTCGAGGATGATTCACTGCTGGTCGTGGCAAAAAGTTCGCCCGAAAAATCCATCGAATACGTGATTTACCTCTCTGACCCCCGCTCCTTCTGTGAGGCACCACGTCGTTATTCAGACGACATGGGTTAGTACATGAACGAGCAAGTTCGCGAAATGTTAAGGAACAATATCGTCGAACCTAAAACATTCACATTCAGTTTAGCAGTTTTCATCAATCGAGAAAAGATTTCGACTATCGTTTTTAAGTTCACTATCGGCGCTTGCATGAGCCACCGGTCGATGCTTCATAATGCATGCATTAGCATCCATGAGACCTTGAAAGATATGGTTACCGCAAGGGTCTTCTTCAACTTAGACTTGAAAAACGGTCATTAGCAAATCTCGTCATCCCCGAATTCGCGATTATATTTCGCGTTTCCAACTCCTGAAGGGAGAGTCAACCCCAGTTTCGCGTGAAGCCTTTTGGACTAAAGAATCCGCCAAGAACATTTTGAAATCGTATGACGCATATTCTAGCTGAGTAATGAGGAGAATTTGCCATTGCCTATCTCGAGGATAAAATCATCTGTTCTGCTGATTGGGATGATCACCTGAAGCACATTGCCTTCGTTTTTCAACAGCTCCAAAATTATGGGCTCACGTTTCCGCCGAAGTAACGCAGCTTCAAGCGAAGTATCCTCGACTACGTGAGACTGCTCGACTGGAGCATCTGTAGGTAAAATTGAGTAAAGGAGTGCTGCCCAATTCATCTAGTAAATATCCTAGTTTTTCTAGCAGACATGCTTTGGCCTAACCGTCCCTATAAATGGACTCAAGCAACACAAAATTCCGTCGAGATAACTAAGGCGGCTCTCGCAATGCAACATTCTTCAAGTCGATTAAATCCGTCTCTACGTTTCTCCCCGCAGACAGATTTAAACGCCAAAGGTATGGGAGCGGTTCTTACGCAAGAAAGACCTGGTACGCAGTGGTATGGAATGGGAATTTACTGTTCATAATCGCCCACCGATCGTATTTCTTATCGGATTTGAAAGCTTCTTTCAGAAATGCGTAGCATTAAATTTTAAAGATAACTGCGGTTTGCGATTTTTCCTTGACAGAGCAACAATATACAAGCAAATAAGGTGACAAAATTGGCCATTTCAACTTGGTGAATTTTTATCTCATGATAGAACTGGAACTGAAGATAATCATCTGCGACATCCGTTAGTTTTTCTTCTGGCCCAATGTGATTTGTGTCATTTCACGATATATCAAAGGATATACCTTGGCATATGTTTCGAACCGGTACATGGACGTACAGCGACGTTGGGGTAGCGAGCTTTGGATAACGCCAGTGTACCACTCGCCCAGAAACCCAACTGAGCGACATAACCAGGAGATAAAAAAGAACGTCAGATCCCGCCTATACCGGAAAAGCCAGAGAAAATGGGATAGACAACTTCGTGAGCTGTTGTTCTCTCACTCAGAAATCACCGAGAAGCAGCAAGTGGAATCACCCCGAGCTAGATGCTTCTCAGAAGAACCATTGATTAACCAGAAAAATTTCACTTTCTAAAGAGTTTACTCTTCAGCAATCCGAGGAAAATGGTTGTATACAGACAGAAACAAACTATCTAGGAATTCTAAGCGTTTTAACATCAAACTCGGTCAATCCCAAACGGGAGACTATCAAATCATCCTAAGTATTCCTGGATATGTATATTGGGCCTCCAGGATGAGTTTTCACAGAAAGTTCAGACTCGGATGAAAATCACAGGTACCGGAGTGCTCAATCATTGACTTTCTAAAGCATAAAACATTTGTAGCAAATGAGACAATTCTGTACTTGAAGTATATTGATGTAGTATAGGTAAAGTATAGCCAAGATATAGCCGAAGGATATCTGATGTATAGCTGAAGTCTAGATGAAGTATGTGATATACTTCATCTATACTTAAGTATAGTTGAAGTATATCCCATAATTTAACTATACTTAAGTATGGTTAAAGTATCGGCAACAGAATGGCACTCATTTGTTTTTAAGATATCCTAGCAAGGGGATAAAAATAATCCATCATGAATGATAGCTCGTCTGATAACGCAAAAAGTTCGCGATTCAGAATCATTGATTCCCAACCAGCATATAGTATTATTATTCTAAAAACTTGAAAAGTTGTAACCAAATTATTATTCGCGTGAAATATAAAATCTTAAATTATTTTTGATATAAAGTCAGACAATAGAAGTTGCAATATTTTAGTTATTTGCATTTTACTCATTTCAAAAACCACTAACAATATTTTTTGATGTTCTGAAAGTATGATTCTGGATATCTAATTTCATGTATTTCAAGTATCCCATTGTCTCCCTGCATCAATTATACGAGCATACAATTTCACAAATATTTTCCTAGACCAATCCCATACACAAATGTTTTTACCTGGGTAATTACGCTTTATTTTTCTGCCCCAATACACACATTTCCAGCGCAGGAAGCCGGTGAAGAACCGCAGTCATAAAAATCACAACCGATATTCGACCGTTCGTTCCAGAAAGATCATACACTCAGCCCAAACAGGTTTCCGACGTGGTAAATTCGGGCATCACTCCCCACATGGAAAAACGATATATAGCAGCCTGGAAAAAGTGGTCAGGTCTGAGCCATATGGTGGAAACTTTGGGATATCACCATCCACAATAGAAAATGTGTGTCTCGGGACGCACGGTAGAAGTTAAACTTTGAAAGAATGTTCAAGTGGAATGAATGTGTGAAATTCAAGGAATTCGCGGAATTAAAGGAATTCCGTAAATATCATGAATTTCGTGAATTGCGTAAATTCCTTGAATTTCTTGAGTTTCATGAATCCCATGAATTCCATCAATTCCTTGAATTCTATGAATTCCTTGAATACCATGAATAGCTCAATCACCATGAGTTCCTTGAATTCCATGAATTCCTTGAATTCTATGAATTCTTCGAATTCCATGAATTGCTTGAATTCTATGAATTCTTCGAATTACATGAATTCCTTGAATTGCACGTATTCCCCGAATTCCCTGAATTCCGTAAATTCAGTATATTCCACGAATGCGGTGAATTCAGTGATTCGAAATAATCCGAAGCAAGTTTTCAATCCTCTTCAACGCTTCTCAATCTGTGTTTTAGCCCCAAATTAAATCCAACTCTCAATTCATGTCTAAACCCCAAATTCAATCCGAATGGATCCGAAGCTCACTTATCAATCCTTCTCCATTCATGTATCAGCAAAAACTTCAATCCGAACCTATACCGAATCCATTTTTCAATCCTCATACACCTTCCAATCCTTTTCAATCCGTGCGCGCAATCCGATAAATCCGAGGCTCATCCACAAAGTCTTTTCAATCCTGCTCAATTCTGGCATGAACATTAATTTTAATCCGGCTCAATCCGAATTATTCCAAACTCGCCATTCAATTATTTTCAATCCGAATGAATCTGTCCCCTTCTAGAAAATCTCTGAAATTTTGACAGTTATCACGTATCTTTCAGCATTTTCCAGAGATCTTAAAATGTATGAAATTTCCTCAATAATAATACTATTTGTTATTTATGAATAATTTTTCAAATTTTTGCGTATGCATCACCGTTTTCGAGATAGTTAAAAATTATGATTTCTTTCCTTTGAAAATTTTTTTATTTATGTAGTTTGTGGTGGCCAAGGACTACCCCTGTATAAAACCCTGAAAACTTTGTCAGTTTTGCGTATTTAACTGTTGCGAGATTATTCGACAGTTTTGTGAAAAATTTTGAAAGTCCTTTTACGGGGTTTATTCATGGTGGCCAAGGACCATCAGCCTTTAGAAAATGCTGACATTTTTCAGTTTTAGCGTATCGCATCGTTTTCGAGACAACTCAAAACTTTTATTTTGGAAATATTTCTACTGATCTAATTCGGCGTACCCGAGGACCACCCCGGTCTGGAATACCCCGAAAATTTAGTCAGTTTTTGTGTATCTTTACTTCACTCCAAGGCCTATTCACTCTTGAATCATGCGTCTGTAACGCTTGAAATGGGTATGAAATAAATTACAAATAACGCCAAGTTATACGAGATCGTATGAATAACGTATAAAATTAAGAAATCTAATAAGATCAGTAGGAATCTTTGTATTACGTTGAAATCACTAATCGCAATAAACGAATCAGTAAGAATCAAGCGAGTAGAGGGCGAAGTCAGTAATTTAAGAACCAGATTAGTGCGTTTAAGGCCATGCAACAAGAGGGTCACGTGACCACGCTAGTCCTCAATTTTTCTTTGTCAACTTACGTCCAAAAGAAATAAGATATCGCGCTCATAGTTTGGGAAATGAAAGAGGAGACAATAAAGTTCACGGCTCTGGTCTTTTTCGGTGGAAATTTTGAAAAAAAAAATCCGAATAAAATAAAACTGGAAGCTATATTGATACTTTCCATTGTCAATTTACGTCCACACGGAAGGAGATATCGTGCTGAAAATTTAGCGCGCTAAGTAGAAGGCTCGAATAAAGGCGGCTCTGGTCCAAAATATTTAGTATTGTGAAAAAAGTTTTTGGTTTACTAATTTGGAGAAATACCGACCGTGCTGCAAAACACTGCAAGAAATTGTCCATTTTGTGCGTGTCTGAAATACGTATAAGCTGTTTCAGAGCAGCACTATCGCAGCGAGCAGACAACTTCGTACTTCCACGGGTCTGTGGGTAAAACAGATTGCATGATTCGTCTAAATTACATGTATTTTTTCCCAAATTATATCCAAACGTAATAATATATCGGCCTGAAAGTTTGGAAAATAAAAGGGGAGGCAATAAACTACGTTCCTCTGCTCTTTTTCGGTGGAAATTTTGAAAAAAAAATTCTTCTTTACCGGCAGAGGAAGATAGAAGTCAAACTTCTGCCGTGAAGCGGAAATCCATCGGTCGATATTTATGATTTTCATAAATAAACTTTTTTCTTCCCCAAACTCTGTGCCTTGCCACACACGGTCATTTACTATTTTTTAATATTTTCCGAAAATTTCACCGCGATATTTAAACTTTTATTTTTAAATATGGGTAAAAAATATTGATCTCAGGACCGACTCGATCAGCTGTTATACTTGTTGCATGGCCTTTGAGTCAGTTCGGTTACGAAGAGAATCGAACAGAATAAGGGAGATTCAAGGCGAGCTTAGTGAAAACAACGTCAGATAGTATCGGGCATTATATTTGCGTTTTTCCTGCATTCTGTGCACCTAAAATAAAGAGTGTAGGAATGTTATAAAAAAAATTGCGTAATATTGAATATCATTATCTATATAAAAATCTATCCAATCATTTAAAATATCACAAGATATATAATGCAATTTAAAATAAGTTTGATTTCAACTTTTTTTTACATGCTAATTAGAATTGATTACTTTTTCAATTATGAAATCATTCAGTTTACCATGTGTAATTCTAAAATCTTTGAATATCAAAATTTTCCATTTTAGATCTTCATTTTTAAGGGTAAATTTTCAATTAAAAGAATTTTGAGATGCACTTTTGAAGATTTACACAATAAAATAATAATAGATTTTGACATTGATTTTTTTTCATAAAAAACGTTTTGAGTTGATGAACTGCATATATAAATTAATTAATGATTTTTAAAAATGAACTGTAGTTCGTGTATTTGAAATTGAACAATAATTGATTGCCTTTATGAGGTGATTCTCGATTTGTTTAAATTAAACAATTCACATATTTTAACGTTAAAAATTCAACTGTTTCTATTCGAAAGCCTTATTAGTTAATCAAATGTAAACTTCCGATTGAAATGTTATAAACTATCTGTTGTTTGAGTCTAAAATATACTATTTTTAACAAATTCAATTTTTAAATTTTTATATTAAAAAAAAATGAACAATTTGTTAACAGTCAGCAATGTTTCACTCTTTATTCAAAATAAACAATTAGAAATGAAATATTCCAAGCTGAACAATCTGAAACTGAATTTTTTGAAACAGAAAGCCTTGAATCGTTACAATGTTAATTTTAATTATTCTAATTTAAAAAAAAATTAATTTGTAAGCGAAAAGTTTGAATTTCGATTCGTAAATAACAGATAAAAATGTATTCATTTTTAAAAAATCGAGCAAGTTAAGGAGATATTTAGAAGTTTTTAAATAAAATTTTGAAGCTTTTAAGAATTTTTAAAGGTTTTAAGATTTTTATTTTGAAAAATTAATTTTAGCAGAATATTTAAGAATATTTCAAACCAAAAGCAAATGTTGATGAATAAATAATAAATGTCCAAAAATGTTAAACAAAATGAACATTTTTGATGATTTCAAACGAAAAATTTGGAAGCTTTTTAAACCATTTTGAAAGGATTCAAAATAATAAAAAAATTATAAAGATTCCTTGAAAAATTGAAAATGATTTTTTATTTTGAAAATTTCAAGCGAATATTTAAAAAGATTTCAAAAACTATAAAGATGATAATCAGGAAGATTTTAAGGCAATTTTTTTAATTTCTCATGATTTATTGAAAGTTTTACGAAAAAATCGAATCATTTCAAAAGGTGTTTAGAAGTTTTGGAACATTTTGAAAAATAATTAAAAATTTATAAATATTCCATAAAATGTAAAATAAAATGTAGGTTTTTGAAGATCTTGAAATAAAATTATGTTAATTTTCAAAGATTTTGATAATACAAATACATTTATTTTCAAATACACGTGAATAAGTTTGGTGATGATAATAAATTTTTTGATAAAGTATAAGTGAAGATATTTAAATAAGTATAAGTGAAGATAATACATTTTTTTTAAGGTTCCTGGGAAAATTCAAAATTGTAACTTGTAAGGTAGCTCATGTACGACCCCTTGCAGCTAGCAATCAGATAGGCAGGCCCGTGAGGGAGGCCCAGCATCCAGGCGTAACGCAAACGCGCAGACGCGTAAAATCCCACCCACGCAATTTCCAACTCGACAAGGGTGGCGTTAGGATATAAAAAGGGATGCTGCGCCCCAAATGGGTTTTGGGGGGGCTCGCGAGCGAGCGAGAGAGATCTAGAGTCTCCGAGGATACAGGCTAGAGGATTGCATCTTCGACACCGAGTGTCAGTTGACTCTAGTTTACTCAGTCAATTCTTTTGGCTCAGTAAACGACCAAAGGTTCTCTCCTCGGAATCTCGAGATTCAGGGCGCGACGGTCTACAGCTTCACCGAAGAGCTGGACACTGTTCTAGGAGACTAGATTTCGCCAAGTCCTTATTTTGACTTGGAAATCTCTTCTCTAAACGGTAAGAGTAAAAGAGGTGGACGGGCTAGGGAGTTGTACTGCCGAAACCCTAAGTAAATTACTCTTACTCGAACAGCGTTCGAGTCCTCGAGGTAGCTCCTCTACGAAGTCTACCGAGACTTAAAATTCGAACGCATGCAAGTGTTGAGCGTGCTCCACTTAGCCCATCGATAGCGTGCAAGTGTTGAGCGTGCTCCACTTAGCCCAAAACTCATACTACTCTACGGAGAGTATCTCTTTGAACCGTGCGTTCCGATTCCTACGGGAAATTACGAAATATATTTCGAAAACTTGCAAGTGTCGAGTGCGCTCCACTTAGCCCATATTTTGATTCTCTGCGGAGACTACTTCGAACCGAGCGTTCGAATTCCTACGGGAAAAATATAAAAAACGAAGCGTGCAAGTGTCGAGCGAGCTCCACTTAGCCTGAAAATTCTACTTCTCTACGGAGAGTAATCGAACCGAGCGTTCCTATTCCTACGGGAAAATCTAAAACTGAAAAATACTTCTTAAATAGAAGTTAGTCTTCGGCCTTGGAGTAAAACTCCACGAAAATATCTCTACGAGAGAATCTGTCTTCGGACCCTACAAATATCTATGTCAATGCGACTAGTTTTTGGAATTATATTCTGTCAATGCGACCAGTCTACTGACTTATATAACTTCGTATCAGTACGAATCTGTTACATCCTCGTTACGGATGATATCGTCTACGGACCAATACACTATACTTTATGCTTTTTAGTTAAAAGCCCGTCAAGCGACGAATAAAATTAAACTGCGTTTAATCTTCCTACGGGAACGAATATTTTTGTGTGATCACAGCAACCAAATAGCTAGGTTAGACTAGCGCGATAACTTTGAAAGTTTAGATTAGCTCAGGCTATTTTCTAGTTTTGTATAAGCTACACTGGATAAAAAAATCCATATTCTACGTGTTTTAATTGTAAAACAACGACTCCTTATTTCTCCTCTCAAGTCGACCCAGCGCGCAAGCGACACAAACTTTTATAAAGCTTAAAAAGCTTTCAAACTTTTTTTTCTTCAAATTTTTGTATCGTTCTTTGGGTTAGTTCGAAGTTGTCGAAAACAATCCTGCTCTGCAAACCCCTGAAAAGTTAATCATTTTTCGCGTTTTTATGTCCGTTTTCGAGATAATTAACCATTTTTTATTTTTTTATTTTTTAAATATGTTAACTGGTTATGGTCAGGTTGGACAAGGTCAATCCCCCTGTAAAGAAACGTAAAATATATTTTAGTTTTTGCGTATCTCTCACCGTTTTTAAGATAACACAACATTTGTATTATTATTATTCTTTTTTAATGCCTATATTATTTATATTGGGTTAGTTCGAATTGCTCAAAAACCAATCCCTTCTGTAAAATCTATAAAATTTGTCAGTTTTCACGTATCTGTGACACTAGGGTGGTTCTTATTTATACTTGGTGGATTTTTTTTTCGAATTTCTGTGCTCTCACCTCCCACTTTTGTTCGAATGCCAAGAAAAAATCTCCTCCAAATTTGAGCAAGATCAATTAATACAGTCAAAGCTATCAATAAGACCGCTATGAATAAGGCCGCTTCCCCTCATCCTTGCTCGAGCTCACCGAGACGCTTCCCCCACTCTCACGCTGACTTCGAGATTCTAGTCAGCCGCTACCAATAGTGCCGCCGTAGAAATCGCAATTTTTATGGGTTTTAGGGGAGTTTTTTTCATATTATCCAAATATATCGAATATTTTTTTATATTTATGTTAAGACATATCGAATGGTTTTTGATATTTTTATAGAAACCTTTCTACATTTACACAAGAGGTCTCGTATAAGCCCGTCCGATTTCGTAATTCCTAGAACTGCTAGTCCACACAGATTCTCAGCTGGTTGGCAATGTCAACAATGCGTCGCCACTGTTATGTTTTGACTGTTTACGTTCTGACCGTCCGCGTGTGCAGTGAAAAGTGTATTTAAAGGTGTGTCAGTTTTAATCTGGAAGAGGAGAGAATTGTGATTCGGAAAGCTAATATTTCGAGAAAAAAAAACTAGTTATCTTTTTCAATTATCTTCACTTCCTGTGATTTATCTGAAGCTCTATAAAGATTTGAATTTGGTGAGTATGCTTAGAAATAATTACAATATCTTGCATTATGAAATTGTGTGAGTAAAACTAACGTACACTAAAAAAATGGTTTAGCTGCCCCAACTAGACGCTTAGCTGCATTTCGTCTTCTGAGAAAATATAGTTGTGTTACCTAAATTTCTAGCTGTTTTACGTAAATATTTAGTTGTTTCAGCTAAATTTAGTCATCTAGAAATTATCTAGATAAATTAGCTAGATAATTTGTACATGGCAAAAGTAGCTCAAACAGCTAGATATTTAGGTAACACAGGTAGAAATTTAGGTAACACAGCTATATTTTCTTAGAAGACGAAATCCAGCTCAACGTTTAGCTGGGACAACTTAACCATTTTTTTCAGTGTAAAATTTACATTAGTGAACGGTAATAATTTTATAGAAAATGGAAAGAAAAAAATCCAGAAATTCTGCGATTCAAGCTGAATTGGAATCAATGAAAAATGCACAAGACGATGCATCTTTTGAACCTCCAAAGATGAAACGGGCAAGATTTGATTACAAAGAAAAAGCAAAAATTCTGCAAGAATCAAAGTTCCAGGTTTGACATCAGCAAAAAATTATTCAAATCACAAGAAATTAATTTCAAAAACTTTCTGAACACAAATCACAATAACATTTACAGCAAGCAGAAGTAATTTGTGACAAGTACGGAATAAGCCTGCGCACTCTAAGAAGATGGAAACAAACACAAGATGACATCGCAGAAGCTGCTAAAGAAAACAATTTTCCAAATGCAAAGAAAAAGGAACAAACGAAAGATTTGGACTATGCATTGTATACGTGGTTTTTGAAGACAGTAACTCAAGGAATTCCTATTTGTGGTCCATTTATCAAACAGAAAGCTTTGAGTTTGAATCGAGATTTAGGCGGCTCCTTGGATTTCCGAGCAACTGATGGGTGGCTAGGGGGATGGAAAAGACGAAAAGGCGTTCGAGGTTTAAAAATCACCGGTATGTAAGAAAACAAAACTTCCAATGATACTTTATTTCTCAGAAAAAGACATAGCTTGGTTACTAACTTAAAAGATTGCATTTTACCATTGTGGTTAAATGAAATTTGCATTGATTAGTTGAAGACTTTTTTTCATGTCTGTGTTTATTACAATTCATGTAATTATTCCAAGTGGTATTGTCGATCTGCACTTTGTGCATTGAAAGGATAAAAATTAAATTTTCTTCTATTTGAGTCAAAAATCTGTTGAACTCAACAGTTTGTTGAAATTAATTTAAAAAATTGTTGATAAATTTAGATCGACATTTGTGAGACGATAAATATCTTTGAATTTGCAGGAGAGCCCAATGGTTCAATTTTGACGAAAGTGGTTTGAAATTCAAAGTTGAATTCAAGGTTGAAAAGTATACCATTTACAAATGCTGGAACAAAATTTGGCCAGTTGAAAAAAAGGATGCAGAAACCCAGACGGAAGAAGACTCAACGTCAAATGTTCTTCTTTCTTTGGATGATAATGTTGGCAAGGAAGTCGCAGAGATCGGAATATAGATGAACGGATTGGCAATTTCTCGAAAGTCCGTAGAAAAGTAGATGGGTACAGCGAAACGAATGCAGAAGAAGTTAAAGACTGGCTAAAGCCTAATAAATTAGGTAAAAATTTCCCTTATGTGATGATTTCTTAATCTTTTTACTTAGATTTTTGAAATTTTAGTTACAATTCATTCATATCTTTAAATTTTTTCAGATATAGGTGAATTATCCAATCATGAGATCTTGGAACAAGTCCGAAATTCAAGGGAAAGTTCTTCCGTGAACTTAGAAATACTTTCATCTTCATCCGCTAAGGACTTGGTCGACGAACCTTTCGAAAATGATATATAAGCTTTTTTTTCGTAACCGTAGCAAACAACGTTTTAAATTTTAGGTATAAGTAGATAAAATAAAAATTTGTTTGAATTATTGTTCAAATTCATGGTCTTCAAGAGACAAATTCAAGAAATGATTAACTATGTGTTTAGTATTATTTAATTAGTTAATTAATTGATCGTGCTAAAATATTTAAGAATATCTTGTAACATTAATTTAATTCCTAGAAACTGAAAAAAAACATTATTTATAATAAACTCATAAAACTGTATACATATTCCGAGTCGATTGTTTGAAAGTATGCGAAATATTTGAATGGCTCCATGCTATGAAAAATTATACCTGGAAAAAACTTGAGATACCTGGAAAAAACCTGGAATTGTTAGGGAATTTTTCTCCAGGATTTGAGTAGACACCCTTTTCTATATCCTTATTCTGCAAATTCTCTGTGAATTAAGTGTGGCGGAGATTTGCGGAAAAAGTACCATGTGGAGAGAAATATTTGCAGACAACTGCAGGGAAGCTCTGCTTCTTTCTACAGTTTCTCTGCAAACAAGGTCTTAGCGAGATTTGCAGAAAAAGGACTTAGAAGAAACTTATCGAGAGGAACTGCTTTCAGAAAGAAGCAGATAAAATTTGTTTCTTCCTGCGATTATTCTGTCAATAAGATGTGACGGAAATTGGCAGTAAAAAGACGTAAGGAATACACTTACCTTCATCCCAATTTCCGTAACCGCCACCTCCTTGTAAGAATGCTGTAAAAATACAATAAAAATGTATCAAAATTTATGGGACAGCAATTTAGCATATTGGTTGTGAAACATGCTACTTGATTAAACAGATTGGGGGCCGAGCATAAATTGTATGAAGTCTTTGGGTGTGAAGGGGGGGATAACAACGATTTCTAAAAAATAGTATATACGGTACTATGATACGTATTTAGAACCACTTCTTACGTAAGATATTTTGAAGTAACAGGAACTGCTTGCAGAAAGAAGCAGACAAAGCCTGCTTCGTTCTGTAATTTCTCTGTAAATTAGGTGTGACGGAGATTTGCAGAAAAAAGTTCCATGTAGAGAGGAATATTTACAGACAAATCTAGGGAAGCTCTGCTTCTTTCTACAGTTTCTCTGCAAACTAAATTCGGGTCCAAAAGTCGAGGCCCCTCACTTTTTTTGATAGAAACTCGAACAAAAAAAATCTCTGAAATGTCTAATAAAAAGCATCTAAAAGCTTAAAGTCTTACCAATGCAGCGATATGTTCACTTTTGTCCGAAAAATTTTGTTCAATAGTTAGAGTGCAAAACGTCCCAAAAAACAGGGTTTTTCGGCCTCAATTTTCAAGGGTCCACTTTGACCTGTTCCCAGAAGGAGGGCGACGTTAGGAAAAATCTGAAAAAATTCACAGATATTCTTTGAACATTTTTGAATCCAATGCATTTTTTGAAATCCTGAAATATGCAATAGTTTTCTTTTTACGATGATTTATTTACAAATATTTTATCTTGAGAACCAGTGAAGATAGGAAGCCGTTCAATGGCTCCGAATGTGCAGTTTTGCCATGCGATTGCAGAGCAATAATTACATTTATGATAAAATCATTCTCACGCAAGAGACATCATTTTGCATATTTCTGACTTTAATCAGTGTGGGCGTGTGGCTAGCACAGCGGATTAAAAGGCAGCAAAAAAAGTATCCTTTCTATGACAATAGTAATTTCAGAAGCAAGCCAAATGCCCGAAACAGATGTGGTTGAACGAAGCAGGGCCGTATGAACGTCTTCAAGATGCATTTACAGAGCGAGTCCTCAGAAAATCGAAACCCAATTGCGAATATTAACCCGATTAAGAATATTTTCACTAGATAAAAAGTTTTAAAAATAAGCTTCTTCTAAAGCTCCTACAATACTGGATATTTTTTAAACTGACTTCAATTTTTTTGTGAAATCCACATTATTTTTTAATGTTTCAGAAAATTTTCTGCAGTATTTGAAGGCAATTACTTTCAATTTGCAGGAAACGTTCAAATTACGTAAAAAGATATTTAGAAGTTCTGAAAATATTTTCGAAATAAGTTAAGTTTTTAAAAGGTTTTCAATAATGTAGAACAAAATATAGATTTTGTTACATTTAAGATAAATTTTTCAAGTTTCTTAAGGATTTTTGAAGGTTTCATAACAAGATAAAAATGTTGTAAAGATTCTTGGGAAAATTTTTAACAATTTTTCATTTTGAAAAATTACGCTTCCATGAATATTTGTGAAGATTTCTGAAACATTAAAAAATAATGTGGATTTCACCAAAAAATTGAAGTCAGTTTAAAAAATATCCAGGATTGTAGGAGCTTTAGAAGAAACTTATTTTTAAAACTTTTTATCTACTGAAAATATTCTTAATCGGGTTAATATTCGCGATTGTAAATGCATCTTGAAGACGTTTAGACGGCGCTGCTTCATTCAACCACATCTGTTTCGGGCATTTAGCTTGCTTCTGAAATTACTATTGTCATAGAAAGGGTACTTTTTTTGCTGCCACTTGTCCCGCTGTGCTGGCCACACGCCCACACTGATTAAAGTCAGAAATATGCAAAATGATGTCTCTTGCGTGCGAATGATTTTATCATAAATTTAATTATTGCTCTGCAATCCCATTGCAAAACTGCACATTTGGAGCCATTGAACGGCTTCCTATCTTCACTCGTTCTCAAGATAAATGTTTGTAAATAAATCATCGTAAAAAGAAAACTATTGCATATTTCAATATTTCGAAAAATGCATTGCATTCAAGCATGTTCAAAGAATATCTGTGAATTTTTTTAGATTTTTCCTAACGTCGCCCTCCTTCTGGGAACAGGTCAAAGTGCACCCTTTCAGATGCTTTTTATTAGACATTTCAGAGATTTTTTTTTGTTCGAGTTTCTATCAAAAAAAGTGAGGGGCCTCGACATTTGGACCCGACTTTAGGTCTTAGTGACATTTGCAGAAAATGGACTTAAAAGAAACTTATCGAGAGGAACTGCTTGCAGGAAGAAGCTGACAAAATTTGCTTCTTCCTGTAATTCTTCTGTCGAAAAGATGTGACGTAGATTTGCAGGAAAAAGACGTAAGGAATACACTCACCTTGATCCCAATTTTCATGGCCGCCACTTGCTTGTAAGCTTAATGCTGTAAAAATACAATAAAAATGTATCAAAATTAATGGGACAGCAATTTGGCATATTGGTTGTGAAACATGCTAATTGATTAAACAGATTGGGGGCCGTGCATTAATTCTGTGAAGTATGTGCGTGTGAGGGGAGCGGGAACAAGAACGATTTAAAGAAATAGTATATTCGGTACTGTGATACGTATATAGAACCATTTCTTACGTAAGATATTTTGAAGTGAACAGCTGTTTGAAAGCACAATATAGTGCTTATTGTAGTACCTAGTGCATTACATGTAAAACTAGCTGTGAATTCGACCTCGAGTGTTTCCACTTTGTTTGTAGTTCTAATTATATGTATGGTGCTCATTTCACGAGCACTTTGCTTCCCGTTAGCAAATGTACTTGCTTCCTTATAGAGGAAGCATTAGTTATTTTTTTCAATAATAGACAAACCAAAGTCTTCATTTTGTTAAATTTAAAAATAGAAATGTACAAAAAATGCAAAACTACAAAATAATACAAAAAAATTTTTTAACACTGTTCGGTCTCCGAAAATTGAATATTTGACCAGATGCTGAATTTCTTTCTTTCCATCGGCTACAGCTAGAAGGGCAAGGCATTTGGTGTCTTTAAGCTGCAAGGATTGCTTTTAGTCACGTAGACCTAATTTCTGTCATAAACTTTCTCTGTAACTCTGTTAGTTGACTGCTTTTAACCTGAGACATTAGAACCTCCTCAAGAGAGGCATCACTACTGTAAAAGCTCCATACCAAATGAAGAAATCGTCTGCGTGGAGGAGCAGCACGTCGTCAGTGGAGGAAGCGGGTCTTTTGGGAGTCACGGGAAGGCTGTGCTGGAACCATTTGCCAGGAGTGGGTGGCAAAGGGCCTGGAGGGGTGTGAGGGGCGAGGAGGTTAAAGGGTTCAGATTCGGTCCTCGAAGTGGGTCGGCGCCTCGGTTCCGGGAGGTCCGTATTCAGATCCTTCCCAGGAGTCACCGGGACGTGACGTCGACAAATGAAGGGTTCCTGGTCGTCGTAACGTCCAGAAAAATCCAGGCGGCCCGACGACGAGGAAGAAGTGGGAGGAGGAGGAACTCGGACGTATTTTACCCGTGAGCGAGGAGATAGGGTGCGGGAGGTGCTCACGAGGAGGATCGGGTGAGGTTCGGAGGAAGGAGGGTGACGGAGAGGGGTAGTGGTCGAGGATTGACCGGAGACATGGGAAGGAGTAGCAGGAGGCGGTAGGAGAAAGGAAGCTTGGAAACGGCGAAGCCGGGTGGTTTGGTTGGGACGGGGACGATTTCGTTTTCGTCCTCCAGGCATACGGATGGTTATGAAGTGCCTGAAGGAGGAGGAATTTGGAAAAGGCGGAAGGGAAAATAAGAGAGAGGGAGAGTGCGTTGGGGCCCGGAAGCACCACAACGCAAGAAAGAGAGAAAAGAGGGTGCTGGGGCCACGAAAGCACCACAACACGAGAGAGAGAGAGAGAGAGAAAGACCGTGTATTGGGGCTAGTTAGGCACCACAATGCAAGGAAGAGAGAGAAGGAAAGAGTTTGTGTTGGGGCCACGAAAGCACCACAACACGAGAAAAGAGAGAAAGACAGAGAGGGAGAGAGAGAGAGGATGTAGGATATGGAGGAATCGAGGAAAAATAATTTAGGCGGAAGGTTTGAGGAGGCTCTGAGTTTATTCCTTGTTCCTTGTACAAAGAGGAGATCCTTCGAATAATCACGGGGCTCAGAGCACCACGTAACCCAGTCACTCGAGTCGTTGTACAAAGCGCAAGTCGCCGAGCTTGGCTCGAGCACGGGTATTTATGTGCGCGAGGGGCGTGGACCTGAGTGAAGAGGGAAGCGGCTGCTGGTCCGGTGATTGGCCGAGACTCCCGAAACGGGAGTCGCAACGGAGCGGCGGGGACACCGTACTCCGTGCTTCCTTCCGTCAGGCCCGCGCGCCTTTCGCCATTTACAATGTTTTTTCGGATGCTTAATTCTATTTTAAAAATATTAAATATTAATATTTTTTTTTGAAAATTGGCGGAGATGCTTGTTTTACATTAAGGTGCAAACCTGCGTTTGCAGAATTCGGATATTTCGGTTTTAAAAGAAAATGATAATTATGCCTGTTAATTTTGAAATTTAAAATATATATGATGATAGGGAGACCTAATTTAATGTCTAATCAGTGTTCAAGGAAGGTTTTTACTGTCAGGAATAAAAATGATAAATATTTAAAACAATTCGTGAAGCGAATAAACGTAGAGGCAACGTTGCTTGCGCTGAGCTCCCCTGTGTTTCGCCGGCACGTTGGAGTGAGAGAGACAGCGCGAAGGCCGCGTCACTGGCGTACGTGACGAGCGGGCCGTTCTCGTGTCGAGCACGGCGTTAGCACGTGATCGGGAAATCCCGGCGGCCAGCTGTCGAGTGAGTCACTTGAGTGTACGTGACCGGCACAATAGATTTGTCGGCTATTAGCCGATTTCGGGGTCTTAATGGCCCGTGTTTGTTGACTCACTCAATGGGAGAAAGCAAGCTCGTTTTTGTCAAACACAGATGTTAGCGAATAGGGTAAAATTTTCCACTCAAGTTTGGCCAAAACTTGAGCTGGGAAATTACGTTATCCCTTCGCTAAATCAGTGGTTGTCAAATCAACTTTAGGCCCACTGGCCTATAACAAATTGTTGAATCACATTTCTTATTGTTTGAATAAAATGACTTAAAATGTACCAGCCGCATTCTTAACTTCATAAGAACCGTTCAATAAAGTGCATGCAAACGTGTAGACATTTAGAAACCTATTAATTTGACGTTGCATGCGCAACAAACACAAAGACAAATCAGAAAAATCAAATTTTCTATTGGAAATGATAATTTTTCGAGCTGGAAAAGGGATGGGAAAAGTTCTGTAGCACCCTATCCCTTTCCCAGCTTTATGATTTATTTACAAAAATTGTCAGAATTACCCTATTTGAAAACTTAGGATCAAAAACTCTTTTCTATTCATGCGTCAACTTTGAATTATGTCAATGAAAAAAGTTTTTCTGTTTGGAGCAGATGACTCAAATATTATAAATGAGAATAACTTCCTTAATCTTCAATAAAGTGTATTAATATTATAGATAAATCAATTTGCCTTGAATCAAGGAATCTTTTCCGTTCTTGCATCAATTTTGAATTATGTTAGTGAAAAAAGTTTCACTATAAAAAACCGATTTTCAAAATATGTAAATCACAATAACTTCCATACTCTTTGATAAAATGTGTTGATATTATAGGTCAATCGATTCATTTCGAACCAAGGAATCTTTTATTTTCTTGCATCAACTTTAAATTATGTTGAAGAAAAAAGTTCGACTATAAAAAACCGTATTTTCAAATATTATGCATTACCATAGCTTCCTTACTTTTCAATAAAATGTATTAATATTGAAGGTCAATCGATTCGACTCGAATCAACACAACTTTTCTGTTCTTGCATCAACTTTGAATTATAATAATGAAAAAAGATTTACTATAAAAAACCGATTTTCAAAATATATAAATTACCATAACTTCCCTACGCTGTAATAAAATTTATTAATATTATAGGTCAATCGATTCATCTCGAACCAGGGAATCTTTTATATTCTTGCATCAACTTTGAATTATATTAATGAAAAATGTTTTACTATAAAGAACCGATTTTTCAAATATTATTAAGTGCTCAGAAAAAATGCAACAAATATTTTTATAAATCCTGCGGTCAGTTTCAAGATATTAGTCGGGAAAATAAGCCCTCCAAATTTCATAAATTTATCTGCAACCGTTTTCAAGTTATCGTGTTCACAAAAAAGCGTGACATCCACACATCCACACACATACATCCTGACAATTGCTTAGAACATTGTATTAGACATTTTTAATTTGGGGAAGGTTCAATTAAATGAATTTAAAAATTTTGGAAAATGTTACCATTACAAAGCTTCCTCTATGAGGATGCAAAATGTATGCTACTTTGTTGATAATTGTCACGGTATTACTTGTAATTTAGCTAATGATATTAGAAGCACCTAGTAATATCAGTATTACTATTAGATGTTACAATCAGAAATTCACAAAGTAATAATAAATGAATAAACAAATAAGGGGTCATCCAAAAAGTAGGTAACGCGCTTGTCTAACATTTTCCATCCCCGCACGCAGAAGAAAGATACCGTGATATTTGCTTTCGGTTGGAAGTTAAACTAATTTGTTAAAAATTAATATTTTCATTCGGAGATTCACCATCTTAGTTAAAAAAATCATCTTTCCAACTGCCCAGTGAACTGTTCCGTTTCTGGTTAAAAATTTATCTTTTCAAGTTGAAAATTCAACTATTTATTTGGAAATTCATGCATTATGATAAAAATTCATCTCTTTTTGTGGCAAGTTAATCCTCTTGATTCAAAGTTTCACTATTAGCTCAAGAATTTAACTATATTGTGGAAAAATCGTTATTCAAATTTGAAATTAAGGCTCCAGTGAAATATGCATGGGAAAGTTTCTTCAACTCGTACAGGGCTTATTTTTCAAGGGTGAGCGTTTACTAATGTAGTAATAATAATAATAATTCACGCGGAGTATTAGCGAAGAAATATGGTCAAAAAATGGTTTGAAAATAAAAATGTTTTTTTTTGCTCTTCCTCGTTCACGCACGTCATCTGGATTTTTTTCTAGAATTGCATTTACTATCCATGCATTTATCTCGAAGTTCCTTTTTAATTTTTTTTTAAAATTGAAAATTCGATTTTTGAGAACATTTTTTGTAATTTTTTATAAATACTATGCAAGTTTTCAAAATAAATTTGTTTTATCTAGAAATATATATATATATATATTTATAAAAAAATAAAAATAAAAAAAAAAAAATATATAATAAAAGCTATTTTAAATTGATGCACTAA
>CAKNYM010052674.1:239430-251722 GCA_932195095.1 Andricus curvator
TTAATATTGTAGGTCAATCGATTCGTCTCGAACCAAGAAATCTGTTTAATTCCGCATCAACTTTGAATTAAGTTGAAGAAAAATAATTTACTATGAAAAACCGAATTTTCAAATATTATGCATCACCATAGCTTCCTCACTCTTTGATAAAATGTATTATTATTATAGGTCAATCGATCCGTCTCGAATCAACAGATCTTTTCTTTTTTTGCATAAACTTTGAATTATGTTAATGAAAAAAGTTTTTCTATGAAAATCGATTTTCAAAATATATAAATTACCGTAACTTCCCTACTCTTCAATAAAATGCATTATTATTGTAGGTCAATTGATTCGTCTCGAACCAGGGAATCTTTTATATTTTTGCAACAACTTTGAATTCTCCTAATGAAAAAAGTTTTACTATAAAAAACCGATTTTTGAAATTTTATTGAGTGCTAACAAAAAATTCAATAAATATTTTTAGAGATCCTTCCGTCAGTTTCAAGATATGAGTGGTGAAAATAAGCCCTCCAAATTCCTTCAATTCATCCGCAACCATTTTCAAGTTATCGTGTTCACTAAAAGGTGTGACATCCACAGACACATCCTCAGATACACACACATCCGGACAATTGCTTAGAACATTGTATCAGACATTTTTAAATTGAGGAAGATTTAATTAAATTAATTAAAAAATTTTGGAAAATGTTTTACCATTACAAAGCTTCCTCTGTGAGGAAGCAAAAATAATCCCTAGTATATTTAGCCAATCCCGTCGCAGTTGCATTCAACTGAAGCCGCCAAAAATATCCAAATTCAAAATAAAGACCCCAAACTACCGCTAGCTGCAATTTTCAAAATCTACGGAAATTTAGAATATGCCTAAATTTTCCAAATTCCTGGGCATACTCGGTAATATATGGACGCACAATGGGGCAAAACTGGACTTTTTCTTGACAATTCTGGCAAAAAATCAAATCAGCTATAATTGAAAAAAACAACGTTGAAATCGCATAACAATTATGACCAGTTTTTTCGCCATATTTGTCAAGAAAAAGTCCAGTTTTGCCCCACTGTGCATCCATAAATTACAGAGTATGTCCGGGAATTCGGAAAATTTATGCATATTCTAAATTTCCATAAACTTTGAAAATTGAAGCTGAGACGTGGTTCGCTAATAATATGCTAGCGGCAGTTATTGGTGGTTGTTGAATATAAACGCCACGATGGCGATATTAATGAGAGTCTTGAGAACGTGTTTGGGGTGTTTATTTTGAATTTGGATATTCTTGACGGCTTTAGTTGAAGGCAGCTGACACGGAATTGGCTAAATATACTGGGGATTTTTTTTGGGGTTCTTGAATATTACTGTGTGAACTAGAATATGAATTAGTATCTTGGAAAACTGTCTAGTGTGATTAATTTTAATTTGAAAAGTTTGACTTCTTTAGGTGAAGGCAACTGAGATGGGGTTCGTTAAATGTGCTAGGGGTATTTCCTAAGAGTTTTTCAATATTACTGCTATGATAGCGATATTAACTAGAGTCTTGGCAAGATGCCCATGATGATTATTTTTAATTTGGAATTTTTTGGCAGTTGTAGTTGAAGGCATTCAAAAACGGGGTTCGTTAAATGTACTAGGGATTGTTTTATGGGGTTACTGAACATTACAGTGGGAAAGAGGAAATAAAATAGAGTCTTGGTAAGGTAAGGGTTATCTATTTTTCGTTTGAAATGTTGGTTAGCTGATTTAGTTAAAACCAGCTGAAATAGAGTTTATTAATTGTGCTAGGGGTAGTTCTTGTGCGTTGCTGAATATTACGGCAGCGACAAGGATATTAACTAAAATCTTGGCAAGTTGCCTGTTCTGATTCTTTTTATTTTGGAAGTTTTAGCTGCTTTAGTTGCAGGCAGCTGAGAAGGGGTTCGTAAGATGTGCTAGGGGTAGTTCTTCAGGCTTGTTGAATGTTAGAGTGGCAATAGCGGTATTAAATAGAGTCTTGGACAGGCGACTGGTATCTTTTTTTTTTTATTTCAGATTGTTTCGGCTGTTTCAGGTGGTGTCAGCTGAGACGAGGTGTTAAACGTAATAGGGGTTGTTTTTTATGGTTGTTGAATATTATTGTCGGAACGAGTGTACGAATCAGTGTTGCAGCTGGGACAAGGTTCGTTGAATATGGTAGTTTTAGCTGTTTTAGTCGAAGGCAGGTGTTACTCTAGTAAAAATTTGATTTAATTTGGTTAGAGAAAAGTGAGCTAGTGAAAAGCTTAGTAAGCTTAGCGAAAATATGTGATTTTATTGAGAGCTGCATATATTAATTAAAAAAAGGTCGTAGAAATCGAAAAAGCTACAAATATAAAAGTTTATGCAAGAACGTGATTCTGTACTATTTTTTAAGTTACTGAATCAATAAGAAGGCAAGATTAAAAAACGTGTAAACAGACTACACGTCACCTCTGCCAGCGTGAAGTGTTGACTCATGTTATTGCATCATAATTGATAAGCAAGAATTATTTAGATACTTATTCTAGGGAGAAGGAAGATTATACCGATGTGGCATCAGATTTATTATCTTAAATACTTCATCCTATTTACCATGACCACAAACACCATGCTTTGACCGCTTCGAAGGCGATCGAGAAGCGAGGAGTGCGCAGTTGCCAACTGCGCTCTTCTTTCGGTCACAATCACTTATATTTCTATTACCATTTAGGAATTTTAGGAAACTATTTTTCATTTTTAGACACCGTTTCTGAATGTTAATGAAATTTTTTCAAATTTCCTATAAAAGTTACTCAATTTCGTTTTCAGCAACCTAACTTTGTAAATTTTAGATACTTTAGTATCTTAAATGTGTCGGAATTTTCCGAACATTTCTAACAGCGTTCATGAAATGAACTTTCGCAAAATAATAGGAATAATGATTTTATGTAATGTAATATTTGAAAAGGCTTCATGTTTTTACAACTTTTGGAAGTAAACATTTTATTTTTATTTTGCAATTCGGTTACGGAGCGACAATTTGAAATAGTAACATTTATTAAATTCCAGGAAAAAGTTGTGCTCAGAGTTCAAGTATAGCTTGCTAAATGATAAGTGTAGCTATTTACTGCAAATTAAACAATTTTCTTTCAATTTAAAGTAAATAATTTATTTCAATTTGTATTAATAATAATTATTAAATCAAATAAATATTACATCATCAATTCACTATAAATTATTTTTCGTGATTTTTTTAAATTTATGATTACAGAACTCGTACCCGGTTAAGAATTCATCTTTTTTTATTAAGAATTTTAATGTTTGGTTCAAAGTTGAATTACTTTGTTGAAAATACAACATTTTTGTTAAAAAATCATACTTCTTGGTTGAGAACACAACTATTTTGTTGAAAAGTTTTTTTGGCTTTACAATTCAACAATTTCATTGCAATTTTTTTTTCTTTCTTGACTAACAAACTGTTTTCATCTAAAAATTCATATTTTTTTACAGAAATTTCATCTTTTTTTTTTGGTTAGAAATGCAACTCTCTGGATAAGAATTAATCCGCTTTAGTTAAACATTAACTTTATTGTTGAGACTTAAACGGTTTTATAAAAAATTCGTATTTTTGGCTCGTAAATTGAACAATTTGGTACAAAATGTAACTATTTGGTTAAAAATGTATGTGTTTCGTTTAAAATTCATCTTTTTTGGTGGAAAATCACCGTTTTGGTTAAAAATGAAAATTTTTGGTTTTAAATTAATCTTTTTTAGTTGAAGATTCAACTATGTTGTTGAAAGTTCATTTTTTTTTGGTTAAATCCAAATGTTTTTGTTTTTTTAAGAGAAATATTTTTCTGTGAAAATATCAACTGTCATATTTTGTGTTAAAAATTCATCTTTTTGGGTTGAAAATTCTACTACTTGGTTAAGAGTTAAACTACTTTCCTAAAATTCGATTTTTTTGGTTGAAAGTTTATAATTTTAGTTGAAAATTATCTTTTTTTTGTTAAAAATTAATTTTTTAATTGGAAATTTAGTTATTTTATTGAACATGCAACTGATTGGTTGAAAATGAACTTTTTTGCTGAAAATTCATATTATGTGGTTCAAAATTCAACTTTTTTGTAGAAAATTCGTATTTCTTGATTGAAAATTCAAAAGTTTGGTGGAAAATTAAACTATATGGTAAAAAATTGAATAGTTTTGTAGAAAATTTTGTTTTTTTCTGAAAATTAATTTTCTTAAATGAAAATTTAAATTCACAACTATTGGTCAAAAATTGAAATTTTTAGTTTAACAATTCTACCATATGTTTCGTTAATAAATTTTAGAAACGAGCATCGTATCCTTGATTCAAACTGTTTAGTCGCAAATTTATGTAATTTGTCGAAAATTCGTCTTTTTGGTAAAAAATCAATTTTCTTGGTCAAAATTTAAAATTGTTGTTTTCAAATTAATCTTTTTTAGTCAAGGATTCAAGTATTTTGTTGAAATTTCGAGTTTGTATGTCGAATCCAACTGTTTTTTCTTTTAAATAAAAATATTTTTCTGTGAAAATATCAATTATTACATTTTGTGAATTTCTAGAATACTCAGTTGTATAATAAATTATAAATATTATGAATTAAAAAATATTTTAATTATAAGAATGATAACTTGCGTAACGTTATTTTCTACCATTTTTACCCCCCCCCCCCTCCTAACCGCAACTTACGTAAAAAAATTTGTATTATATTTAAAAACATAATAGACGATTTCTAAATTAAAAAAAGGTTTTTTGACATGCAGTGCTGTATGGAAATAAAAAAAAATGATATTCCGATGTAACACTGAATGCTTTTTATATATTTTTTTTGTCACACAAATATTGAAATTACTTACAAGAGAAGAAGTATCAGCAGTTTGTTTTAAACTTATATAAATATAAATTTTATAATATTCTTGAGGAAATTAGAAAACATTTTTGAATATTTCAGATGTCTCAAAAAAGAATCTGGAAGATGAAAAAAAATTCTTTTTTCAGGATTTTACAAAATATTAGGGAAAATTCGAGCCTTTTCAAAAGATATTTAAGACTTTCAGAAGTTTGGAAGAAATAAAAAATATTTGATAAATTTTTGGAAATGCTTTCAAGTTCTCAAATATTTTTAATCTGTTCAAAACCTCTTGAATTCCTAAAACTATTTTCAGCTGACTCGAGTTTTTCTTGAAATTTTGAAAAATCATTTTCAATGCTTCTACTCTTCTTCTACTCTTTTTCGAAATTCAAGAAAATCTCTTGCAATATTTTAAAATCTTTTTTAATTTTCTCTTAAAGTTAATTTTTCAAAATGAAAAATCATAAAAAATTTTGCGATACATCTTAAGAAAATACTATTTTTAATCCTTTCAAAATGGTTAAGCCTTCTAATATTTCCAAATTATTCAAATTTTTCGTGATTTTTTTTTAATTTTGCAAAATTTAAAAAATTGTCTTACAATATTTCAGATTCTTCTTTGACAATTTCAGAAATTTTGTGAAATCTTTCCTAGGAACCTAACTTTTTTTTTTCATTTTCTCGATACCTTAAAAAATTCCTAAAATATCTTATAAGTTTTTATTATTTTTAAATCGTTTCAAAACTTCTAAGCACCTCTTAAACTTGCTCAAATTTGTTCTAAAATTATGTATTTTCGCAAATTTTTGCTTATAATTTAGAATGTTTTGTAATCTTTTTCAATTTGCTCTGAAAATTCATTAAGAAAAAAATCATTTGAAATTTTCCCATGAATCTCAAGAATATTTTTTTCATTTTCTGAAAACTTAGAATTATTCTTTTAAAATTAAACTTAAACCATTAAAAATTTTCCCAGAAATCTGTCGAAACAATTTATCTTAAAATCTTTCAAAATTATTATAAAGCTTTTACATTTTTTTTCGAATTCTTCAAAATCAGTTTTTCCGATAATTTGATTTTTCTTATGTATCTCTTTGGAAATGTAAAAAAGTCGCGAAATTACATAGTCTGGTAGCAAAATGTTAAGAACAGAATTATTTCCCAATATTCAATAAACATTTGCAATTAAGATTTTGTCTTCAATCAATAATGTTTAGAAACATTTAGACATTGTTTTTTGTACAATTTCTGAAATATTTTATAAAATATGTGAAGAATGCTTTCCATCTTTTATATTTTTTCAAACATATTTTATATAATTTGTACTAGTTGTTCTATATGTAAAAACCGATTTTCCTTCAAACTTAAGATGTTATATAGATTGTGACATAAATTTTAATAAATGTAGTCAATATTTGTTTTTCCTTGAAAATGACTTATGAAAAATATCTAAGAAATGCCAACTTGATGCCTTGAATCTTTTCAAAAATAAAAAATCATTCAAACATTTTTCCAGGAATCTAAAGCATTTTTTTTTATTCTCTTGAAACCATTGAAAATTCTTAAAAAGCTTCTTTTTGGCAACCCTAAGAAATTTGGATTTTGTTCTACATGCTTTGAAATCTTTTACAATTTTTAATTGTTTATCAGTCTTTTCAAAAATTCTAAACCTTCTAAATATCATTTTAAATTTTTTCGAATTTGCCAAAAATTTTTTTTTTCTATAAAATTAACAAAATTGCCCTTAAATCTTCCAGAATCTTTTTTGACATTTTTTAAAATCTTTTGAATTTTTATTAATGATCTCTTCTAAGTAATTAAAAAAAAAGACATTAAATCTTTTCCTATGAATCTTAGAAAATTTTTTCATTTTCTGGAAACCTTTCAAAGTTCCTAAAAAGCTTCTTCTTTCGATAACCATTTGAAATGTTTCAAATATTTTTCAATTTTCCTTTAAATTTCATTTTTCAATACTTTGAACTATTTTTTTGTATTTCGAAAAATATCAAGACCGAGAAATCGAAATTGGAAATTAAAATTTCACATTTTTGTATTGATATAAGGTTTTTTATATTGTCTTTAGATGTAGTGTAATAAAATTCTACTACATTATTTAAAAAAAGCTTGTATAAATGAAAAACTGGCATATTAAAAAGTTTGATAAAAGAACATGAATGTATAATAATTTTAGCTTTATTGAAACAAGAGGATGGCTACATATTGCGAGAAAAATAAGAATTATTTATAGAATTTATCTATTTTACCTTGCTTTATTGACGTTTAAAAAAGTAGTTTTTCTGATAGCACGCATCTAACAAACGTTAAGTGACTCATTTCACACTTAGATAATTTTTTTTTTAATTAAGCAAAGCATTTCTCTAACATAATTTTTTTTCATTCAACCACAATTAAGATTCATAAAATTCTCTCGTTACAAATCTAAATCGTTCAAAATATTACAATTCAAGTCAAATTCGAAGACGAATGGTATTTTTTAGTATTTCAATATGAAAATGAACGACAAAAAAGAACAAATCTAAAGAAATCTTTATCTTTAAAATCTTTAAAATTCTTTTGTTATACCTTCAAATCATTAAAATCAATTGGCAATTCCTTGGAATCTTTCAAAATACCCCGAATCATTCAAAAGCCTTTAAAATATTTTGAAATCCCTGGAAACCTTTAGAATCTCTTGAAAATTCCTCAGAATTTTTAAAAATACCCTCAAGTATACGTTAAAAGTACTTAAAAAATAACTTAAAATATTACAAATCCTTTATAATCTTTTTAAATTCTTTGAAGCTTTCGGAAGCCTTTGAAAATTCCTTGCAATTCTTAAAATTACCTTAAAATATTTAAAATCCTTGGAGGTACTTTGAAATCCCATAAAACTTTTTAATCTGTTGAAAATTCCTTGAAATTTTCTCTCAAGAAATCTTTTGAAACCGATTTTTGAATTTTTGTTTCTTTAAATTTTTATAGAGCTGCAAATAGCGAAAAAAATGTTGATTTTTTGAATTATTCTTTTTAATTCTCTGTGAAATTTTTTATCAGTGGCATCAGGCCTTAGGTTTGATGCACAAGGGTCGGTGGAAGAGAAAAACTTTGTTGACATGTCAAGTTATTTGTTATAAACAAATATTTGCAACAAATAGCCAGTATGATGGATTATGTTTTAGGCAGAAACGAACCGAATTTTCTTCCGATTTTCTTCTAATCTCATTCCTTGTGAAGCACCTTGATGTATTTTTGTCATCTGATATAATTTGTTAAATTTAACAACAATTATCATAAACAAATGCATGCTTTTAACTCACAATATCATTTAACGAATTATATCAGGTAACGAAAATAAATCAATGAGCATCGCAGGCAATGAAAATTGAAGACAATCACAAGAAAATTCGGTTCTTTCCTGCCTAAAGCTGTTCAAAGCATGCATTTTTTTGTAATAATTGTTGTTAGATTTAACAAATTATATCAGATGACAAAAATACATCAACGTGCATCACAGTTCGAATCATGCATTTGTTTATATTATTTGTTGATAAAGTTAACAAATGATATCGGATACCACATTTTCATGATCACATTTCACCTTGTTGCTCTGAACGAGCGATTTCGATGCATAAATATACTTCACAAAAATATAATCCATCATACTGGATATTTGTTTATAACAAATAACTTGACATGTCAACAAAGTTTTTTTCTTCCACCGACCCTTGTGAATGATACCTGAGGCCTGATGCCACTGACAAAAATTTTCACAGATAATTAAAAAGAAAAATTAAAAAAATCCACATTTTTTCGCTATTTGCAACTCTATAAAAATTTGAACAAACCAAAATTCAAAAATCGGCCTCGACAGAAAACAGTGACCTACAGGTTATTTTGAATCCAGAAAGCTATAAAGACCTGCCAAGCTGTCTTGTTCTCACATTCTCAGAGTGTATATTAGAATAAAGTGGGATTTTTTAAAGTTTTCAATTTGAAATTTATAAGAGAAACAATACTTAAATTTTGAATTTGAAATTTATAGCAAAAACAATACTTATCAGAATCCTGTAAATACAAATTTGGAATAAAATGGGATTCTTTTAAATTTTGAATTTAAAATTTATAACAAAGCCAATACTTATCAAAATTCTGTAAATATAAATTTGAAACAAAGTTGGATTTCTTAAGGTTTTCAATTTGAAATTCATAACAAAAGCAACACTTCAATTTTGAATTTGTAATTTATAACAAAAATATTACTTATAGAAATTCTACGTAGGTATTTGAATTTGGAATTAAAAAAATATATTATTACCTACACAAATTCCAAATAAATTTAGAATTTTTTGGAATATTGAAATCTATAACAGAATAACAATACTTACAGAAATTCTGTTTCGACTTTAGGCGCAATCTCGAGTTTTTTCGAAGAAAGCTCAACTTGAAGCAACTTTGCTTATCTTAAAATGCATAAGCTAATCTTAGCTTAGCTTAACAATTTTTTCCGCCTCTAATATATTAGACTGTACCCGTTAACTTGTAAATCTTATGTGATATTAAATATATAAAATCTTCAGTGCAAGATTTAACTTAACGGAAGTTAGTCTCATTTTACTGACAAATTGAAGAACTTAGTCCTATTTGAATAGAATAATAATAATAATATAATGGGTCAACCATGGACGAATATTGCAAGACCAAAGTTCTGGAATTGATATTTCCTATCGTGACCTTGCTACCTTCCCCACCGCTTTTCTCACTTTACTGTTATATTGAAGATGAGTGTCTCCATGCAAGAACAAGACATAGATTTTAAATTTAATTTATTCAGAAAAAAGATCTACTCTTTTCACTCCGCTGGGATTCGAACACCACGTCAACTGATTTCCGGTCAGGTGCTCTAACCACTGAGCTACTAGAGAGATCAGAGGAAGAATCCTTTTTCTGAAATACACTTTATTATGCAAGATGTTATATACAAATCCATTTTTACAAGGAATCTGTATTACCATCGGAGATGATAACGATCGATCCGAAGAGAAATCCTTTCACACATACTGTGAAAATGGAAATCTACTATATCGATCAAAGTTACATCCTCTAATGCAGAAAATATTTAACGTCCTCAGACTAGACGGAGCTATAAATTAAAAAATTTTAATTAAATTTATTCAGAAAAAAGATCTACTCCTTTCACTCCGCTGGGATTCGAACACCAGGTCAACTGATTTCCGGTCAGGTGCTCTAACCACTGAGATACTAGAGAGATTAGAGGAAGAATCCTTTTTCTGAAATACGCTTTATTATGCAAGATGTTATATACAAATTTACCTGGTGTTCGAATCCCAGTGGAGTGAAAGGAGTAGATCTTTTTTCTGAATGAATTTAATTTTTTAATTTATAACTCCATCTAGTCTGAGGACGTTAAATATTTTCTGTATTAGAGGATATAACTTTGATCGATATAGTAGATTTCCATTTTCACAGTATGTGTGAAAAGATTTCTCTTCGGATCGATCATGCTTACCTCTCTTATCATCTAAACTTTCCCCAGCTAAAATATTTTTCTGAACGCATTCTAACCTTCCTCTACCTACATTCAAAACATTACACAAAAACTGTTTGCATGCAACAATATTTTCTTCATCAGTTGAGAAATTACATGTCCACGTGATTAGACGCGGAACTTCGGTAGCACTTAATTGCAAAGGGGCCTTGCATTTCATTAACGTGTTAAGAACAATATTTTGCTTGGTGTAATCTTCCAGATTCCAGACTTGGTCATGAAATTTATTCTGTGCAAAAGTTGAAATCTTCAAAAAACATTTCTTCTCACAGTAGTTTTGATTTAGTACAAACTGTCTTTCAGAAACAAGTTTCTTAGAAGTAGAGACGTACTCTTCGCCCTGCATTAAAAAAAATTTGTTTTGAAAAGCCTTATTACAGAATTATTATTGAAATTATTACCAAAGCATGCCTTTATCACGATATTTGTACAGAAGTTCAAAATATAAAAAACGGGAACCTCATTTTTTTCAGCTTCTATCGAAAGAGAAAAAAACTAAATATTATAGGTACTCTATTTCTGCATGTTTTCTTAACATTTCTAGCCCACGCTTCTTCATTAGTTGTTCGTTTCCTTCCTCTAGAAGAACCTTGAGATTCACTTTCAATTAGAGAAATTTGAAAATTCGTTTTGATGATAATTTGATTATTATAAATTATAAATTTTATTTTCACTGAAGCTAAAACTCGCAATACGCGTACGAAGCGCATACTTCAGTACTCAGAATAGAAATGATCTTTTTTTTTTAGCAGAAAACTGCAATGTTTTGGCTACGTATGGGATCAAAAAGGCTGAAGGGCATTTGACGGTCATCTAACACTTGAATATTCCTCCTATATTACATTTTGAGTTTATCGAACCGCCGTATAAGGAAAGACGTTGCGACTCGGCATAATACACGCATAGAAAATCAGTCGCGCGCTTACAGTTTAGCGTTCAAAGTTTTTTACCTATTAATTTATTTAAAGAAAGCCTTTGCTGAAAACTTCTTTGTACTTTTTTGAACAACTTCTCCGCAGGAAGTTTTTGTTTGCTCAAAGTTGCCTCGATGAATGAAATGCTCAAACACACTATAAGGAATGCTTTCTATAAAAAAGGTGCGGAATATAATTATCTACAATAATCTATGTTTTAAAATTCAAAATTTCGTATTTCGATTTTTAGTCGTCAGGGGCCAACGCCACCGCGCTAGAAAAATCTATGTCTTGTTCTTGCATGGAGACACTTAATTAGCTCCTGTTTGTTTAGTATAACAATTCAATGGTACCATCGTGGCTGAACATTTCTAGTATGTAGCACTACAGTGGGACAACCGTGGACGAAGATTGCAAGACCCAAGTTGTAAAATTAATATTTCCTCATCGGGATTTTGCAACCTTCCCCACCGCTCGTCTTATTTTATTGTTATATTGAAGGATCTGCTCCTGTTGGTTCAGTATAATAATACAATGGGACAAGTGTGGGCAAACATTGCAAAGATATAACACTACAATGGGACAACAGTGAAAGAAGATTGCGAAACCAAAGTTCTGAAATTGATATTTCCTGTCGTGATCTTGCTACCTTCCCCACCGGTTTACTCACTTTACTGTTATATTGAAAAATTAGCTCCTGTTTCCTTAGTATAACAATGCGGGAAGTTGGGCTTGGCGTAAGATGTTCGCCGTCCTACGTCGTATTTCATCCGCTTTTTCTGGTGGAAGAGTATATATTGTGGATTCCAAATTACTGATGATTTCTTTTTTCGGGATTTTGGACGGAGCTACTGCAAAATGATGTCCATTAGATAAGGCTGAAATCATTGCCTTATTATTATTATAGATTAGCAGTTCGAGCTCGAAAGTTCATTGCCTCATCTACCCGAGACCGCCACACATCTCT
>CAKNYM010052674.1:252122-273369 GCA_932195095.1 Andricus curvator
GAAAACCAGTCCCCAGTCTTTGCCCCTTAGCTCCTCCCCAGTGCAAACTATAGTTATCCCTAGAAATTGACGCGAAATCGCCCGACTAGCAGGTTTCTTGAAGTGCTATTAAGTCAGTTTTGTATTCATTTGCTATCTTAATGAGTTCGCTAAATCGGCCAGTATTTAGACTACGCGCGTTTAGAGTTCCCACCCTCAGATCTTTAACTGTAGTTTTTTGTTTTTGCAAGTTAGCCATGGTAGTTTCAAGATAATCCGCACGTTAGGATCCTAGTCCGATCGTAGGTGAGTCCACTGTCCCAGGAGTGACAACCCCCATACCTCCCTAGGTCTAAGTATGGCAGCTTTCCGACTCTGACAAGGACCATGTCAACTTGTCGTCAGACACGTTACAGTTTCATCCTCGTACCCTAACGTTCCCCTGCAAGGCAGCGCGCCTACTGGCATCAATACCCCTTTGGCCCTCTGCAGGCGAATCATTCCACACATCCCTTGCGGGCATTGTCATCGCTGCAGTGTCCAATGGGCAGCAGGATTTTTCCCTTACAAGATTTTTAGTTTTGGTTCGGGTAGAGTTTCTAGGTGGGTACACGCTGCACCTGGGCTTGCCAGAACCCACCCATTGTGTATGAACGCGAATGGGTGGGTCCCCCCAAGCCATGGTTGTCGTGTACCTATTTTTACCAGTGCTGGATTCACCACACCCACGACTGGCTCTTATCGGCTGTCCGCGACTGCTTATTCTTGTATTCGCAGTTAACCTTCGGGGCTGTTCAGCCTTACGGGCCGTTCCTCTATCCGCAACCTGAGGACGCGCTACGTAGTGGTGATAGGAAACCCACCGAGTAGGAAATCATTGCCTTACTGGAAGTAATTTGTCAAATTGTATTTATTGTTTTTGAGTGCAAAAATCTTTAATCCGTTGGCATTGGAAAAATGATATGCGGTCCAATGTAGACCAAATGTAGACCAAATGTCAAATCTGAGAGCTTTAGATAGGAAAAGGTGAAGTTTTAATAGTTTTTTGGAGGCAGTGTGTACGGTAAATTTGGTATGTTGTATTCTTTCTTTCAAGAGAAGCAAACTTGTTTTATGTAGAATTGATTTGGATTTAGATGTTCCCAAATGGTTTTTCAACTGTCAGAATTTTGGGACGATGTTATTGTCCCTACAACGTTTAAAGAAAGCTGAAGATGTTAGCAGCTTCGCTATTAAATTCTAGTATTGTTAATTTTAATTGGTTTTTGCAATTCAAGGAGTTTTTCTGTGTATGTAACTCTGCTCATTTATAGCCGAGACTGGATGCAATAACCTTACAAAAGAATAAAGAGACAATCTTGCATAATTATTCAGCCTATTTAAAGTGCACAGATTATGGTAGATTACTAGGATCCGGCAGTCTAAAGGTATTTCCACACGTGTCCTTAGTAGCAGGCATTCAACTTTATCTTATCTTTCGTCTCCCTTTTTATGTCAAAAACACAATTGCTCAGCTCAGGCTCCTGGGTTCAATTAGACGCTGCATTCGTATCGATGAGTTTAAATTTATGTATGAGCCATCGAGAAACTGTTATACTTTCTTAACTCTAACTCTCTGGAAGAACTCTGCAAACTCGCCTTTTTTATTTCTAAAATATTGCGTCTTAGAATACTTTTGTAATAGAGTCTTAGGTATTCACATGTGACTGTATGCATTACAATATCGTTTGAATGCTTATCTTATAATTGCAATGGACGTGCTTTCTAGCTTGCACTCTCTGCTTATACTTATCAGATAATACGTTCATCACTGTATATTTTCCGCTTATTTGTAATGGTCAACGACCACGAAACAAATTACTTTCGAAAAAAATATAAAACAAAATAGTGCATTTCAAGTCAAATTCGAAGACAAATGTTATTTTTCAGTATTTCAATATGAAAATAAACGACAAAAGTTAAAAATCTAAAGAAATCTTTATCTTTATAGTCTTTAAAAATCTTTTGTTATACCTTTGAATTATTGAAATCAATTGACAATTCCTTGTAATCTTTTGAAATACACAAAAACATTTGAAATCCTTTAAAATATTTTGAAATCCCTGGAAACTTTATAAGTCTCTTGAAAATTCCTTAGAATTTTCTAAAATACCCTGAAGTATTTCAAATTCTATGGAAAAATTTATAATCCCTGGAAAATTTTGAAATCTCATGAAATATCTTTTTAATTTGTAAAATCTACCTAAAATATTTCAAATCCTTTGAAATTTTTCAAAGTTCTTGGAAACTTTTAAAAGCGTTTGAAAATTCCATGACATTTTTAAAAATACCTTCAAATATTTGAAACACTTAAAAATTCCTTGTAATTTTCAAGAATACCCTAAAATATTTCAAATCCTTTGCAATCTTTTGAAGTTCTTTGAAACATTGAAAAGTCTTTGAAAATTCCTTGACATTTTCAAAAATGCCTTAAAATATTTCAAATCCTTGGAAGTACTTTAAAATCTCCTAAAACATTTTTAGCTCTTGAAAGTGCCTTATTATTTTCAAAAATACTCAAAAATATTGTAAATCCTTTGAAATCTTTTGAAGTTCTTTAAAGCTTGTGAAAGCCGTTGCAAATTCCTGGGAATTTTGGAAAATACCGACAAATATTTAAAATCCTTAGAAGTACTTTAAAATCCCTTGAAAATTTTTCAAAGCTCTTCAAAATTCCTTGAAATTTTCAAAAATACCCTAAAGTATTTCAAATTCTTTGAAAGAAATTGAAATCCATGGAAAATATTGAAAGCTCTTGAAACATTTTTGGAATTTTTGAAAACTGCCTAAAATATTTCAAATCCTTGAAAATCTTTTGAGGTTCTTTGAAGCTTTTGGAAGCATTTGAAAATTACTTGCATTTTTTAAAATTACCTTAAAACATTTTAAATCCTTGAAAGTACTATAAAATCCCCTAAAACTTTTCAAGCTCTTGAAAATTCCTTGAAATTTTCAAAAACACTCAGAAATATTTTTTAAATCCTTTGAAAAATTTTGAAGTTCCTTAAAGCTTGTGGAATCCATTGAAAATTCCATGGAATTTTCAAACACACCTTAAAATATTTAAAGTTCTTGAAAGCTCTTTGAAAATACCTTAAGATATTACAAATCCTTTGAAACCTTTTGAAGTTCTTCAAAGCTTTTGGAAGTCTCTGCAAATTCCTGAGAATTTCTAAAAATTCCTTAAAATTTTTAAAAATACCATGAGGGGCCCTTCAAATAATACGTAACGCGTTTAGCGGGGTGGGGGGGTGGTCACTTTGAGCGTTATCTAATGTTAAAGTTACGTACACTTACTATAGAAAAAGCGTTATGTGGGGGGGGGGGGGTAAGAAAAAAGCATTACGTATTTTTTTAACGGCCCCTAAAGTATTTCAAATTCTTTGAAAAAATTTGAAATCCATGGAAAATATCGTAAGTTCTTGAAATATCTTTGAAATTTCTGAGAACTTTCTAAAATATTTCAAATCCTTTGAAATCTTTTGAACTTCTTTGAAGCTTTCAGACGCCTCTGAAAATTCATTGAAATTTTCAAAAATACCCTAATATATTTCAAATCATTTGAAACCTTTCGAAGTTCTTTGAAGTTTTTGAAAACCTTTGAAAATTCCTTGGAATTTTTAAAACTATCTTGAAATATTTAAAATCCTTCGAAGTACTTTGAAAATACCCTAAAATATTACAAATCCTTTGAAGCTTTTGGAAGCCATTGCAAATTTCAAAAATATCCTAAAATATTTCAAAATATAAAATGGCTGATGCTAACAGATCGTTCGTGACTGAATAGTTGTTTTTATTGAAAATTAATAGTATTAAGTTTTTTTCAGAGAAAAGAGAAAAGCTACAGAAGTGGTCTCGGAGGAAATAAAAACACGAAATGTCCCCACTGTGCGCAGATGCCTGTTAGAGCGGACTCATCATGTTCAAGGTGTGGAAGTACTTATCATCGGGGATGTGTCATGTCTCGCCTGGATACAAATACGGCTAAAAACATAGAGAACATTAAGGCCAAAATGGATGACGTTTCAGATCAACTCTCCAACTTGACAGAGAAAGTCACTGGCTGCGAGGTAAAAGTCGAAGATCTGGAGGGAAAAGTTGCAGTCCTAATGAGTAGAATGCAGCCAGAACAGAAACTAACGAATGAATTACATCTTCTGGGAGGGATGGAGGAAAGACAGCGACGTTCAAGGAACGTGATATTATTTGATGCACCAGAGTCTACTGAGAAGGACCTGAAGGATAGGATAGCTGATAATCTTCACAGGGTATGTGGATTGATTTAAAATCTAACTAATAATAAGAAAAGAATCAAGTTTTACAGACTTGGAAGGCGGTTAAGTAGAGAGGGAGAAGTAAGCGACCGTAGCCTGTCAGCCAGATCCTTGAAGGTAATCTTTTTATATCAAAAGGAAGCGAACATGGTGCTGCGGGCCAGAGGTCAATTGAAGAAGAGAGGTGCATATGTCAAACAAGACAGAACTCCAATGCTACGTGATTTCATAGCTCAAGTTGTATGTGAGCTGGAGCAAAGAAAGAGAAATTGAGAGGAAAATCTTGAAATTAAATATAGAGGTGGCATTCCCACGATTGTTCTGTCGGATGACAGGAGGGTAAAAAACTAAAAAACTCAGATTTGAGGGAGTTCAATGCAATGTACACAAATATTAGTTTAGTTTAGTTTATTTACGGTTTACACCTTTTGAACATTATATTACATAATGTTATACATATGAGATTTAATTAAAAAGAGAAAAAAAAGTATATATATATATATATATATATATATATATTCGGTATTCGGTTTTAATTCCTTGGGATTCGAACCGAAGGGCCTATGACAAAGCCACCGGACGCGTCCTCGGGTTGCGGATAGAAGGTCCCTGTACCAAGGGTTTCTGCTGAATATGGTTACAATAATTAATAAGCAGTCGCGGACAATTGTCCAGGGATGGTCCCGAAGGAATAACCCCCAAGCGGAGGCGTAACAACCGTGCCGAAAGCTGAATGACACCTGGGTGTGGTGTCTCAAACGGTGACTCTGGGATACCGGGCGACCTCTCAGAGTATCAGCCTTATCCTTGCACGCGGGGCTCTACAAGGATGGACTAACCCTTTTCCCTAGCTGCTCGTGGGAACAACAATGACAACACCAAACATAGTTGTAGGAAGTGCGGTTCAAAACAATCGAACGCGCAGGGCTCCCGACAATGGGTCGGACAACAATGCCGACTACCCTAGAGTTGGGGGAGCCAATCAAGACGGAGTCAATGCGATTGACCGGCGAAATCTCGTTACTTTTGAGTGGACGGATCGACTCAGGGACGACCTGCTGGAGTGCTATGATACCAGTATGGCCCCTGAACGAAAAGGTTACATGGCGCGACTGCATGCTCTGTGGTGCGAGAAACACCCAGAGCTCTCGGATTTTTCGCAAAAACGGCTGCGAAACCGTGCCGAGGACCTCCGGAAAAGGGGTTATATAAGCGGAGCGCCTACACAACCGCAGCCAGAACAAGCCGGCAACAGAGAAAGAGAGGCGACACTGAGACCAGCCTCGAACAGGCATCCAATAGAGGGAGAACGATGCTTCAAGACCCGGAGAAACATCAACATTCAGGTTTCTCCCAAGCCCAAAGATCTGACTGAACTGGATGATGAGCTTCGTGGAGACTTTTCCGAAGAATCCGACCTCTGGACTATCAATTGTAGTGTGTACAATGCAGCGAGAACTTTGGCAGATGCAAACCGTAAAACAAAACCAACGGTTGATCATAAGACCAAAAGACGAATGCATCAACTTAGCACAAAGATAGGCTGGGCAAGACAGTACGCGTCCCGCATTCAGTGTGTGATTGACTACATAACATCTGGCAGGACTTTCACTGCCAAGGTTCGACAGTTCACGCGCGAACTGCGGATCCGTCATCACACAATCAACAAGTCAAAGCTACTGACCATCAGGCAGCATATTGTTGACAGAATACGAGTACTATCTGACGCTAGGAGAAGTCTAGAGCGGAGAGAGAGGTGGGTCAGAGAAAATCAACAGTTTTCGTCTGACCCATCTCGACTCTTCCAAGACCCTCCAGTTACTGTCGACCATCCGCCCAAACCAGAGGAGGTCGAAGCATTTTGGAGAGAAGTCTACGAAGTCCAACATCCACTTAAAGAAGGCTCAAAGAACATAAACAGCTTCAAGGAGCTGTGCAATGCCCTCATCACAGCTGAGGAGGAATGCCCACCTATCACTACCGAGGAGGTGAAAAACGTATTAAGAGGCATGAAGAACTATTCCGCTCCGGGACCAGATGGCATCAAGACCTTCTGGTGGAAGAAGTTTCCTTCAACCCACCAGCATCTGGCCCGAATTTTTACCTCATATCTAAAGTCGGAAGAGCCTATTCCGGGGTGGTTGGTGGAAGGGCGCACAGTGCTCCTGCCGAAGACGGGCAACTTAGCTGACCCTAAGAATTACAGGCCAATAACTTGTCTGAACACACTGTATAAGATCTTCACAGCTATCCTAAATGATAGGATTGTTCGGACAATTGGACCTGTATGGCGAGAGATGTATGAACAACGTGGCTCAAAGAAAGGCGTAGCGGGATGTCGGGAGAACTTGCTCATCGATAGATGTGTCTGTAAAGACGCAGCATACTATCAGCGATTTCTATCGATGGCCTGGATTGATTACCGGAAAGCTTTCGATTCAACCTCCCATAGACTTATCATCTGTCTGTTGGAAAGCCTAAAGGTTCATCCACACATCGTGAGGTGCATAGAGACATTAATGCCGCTTTGGAAAACCAGATTTACTATCTCATCTGGAAAACATCGTGTGATCACTAACAGCATCACCTTTCAGAGAGGTGTATTTCAGGGCGACACCATGAGCGCTCTCCTCTTTTGCCTCACATTATTGCCACTATCTCTCGCACTTCGCCATTCCGAAGGGTATCTCTGCGGAAAACCTGGAAACCGAAAGCATAAGGTCACTCATGTATTTTACATGGATGATCTTAAGATCTATGCTAGGAATCAAGAGAAACTACATCTAGCTCTGAAAATTGTCAAAGAGTACACTCAAGAGATTGGAATGGAATTCGGGTTAGAGAAATGCGCCAAGGTTAATTTGAAGAAAGGAAAACTTAATGGCATCCCCGAAGATCCTGAGCTCGTTGACAGAAGCGCTATACGACACCTTTGCGCTGGAGAGACCTATACATACCTGGGCGTGCCACAGAGCCGCATTCAGGACGCGACATCTATAAAGGATACTCTCCGATGCAGATACAAACGTCTCATCCGGCAGATTTGGTCTTCCGAACTGTCGGCGAGAAACAAAGTATCTGCAACGAACATGCTTGCCGTCCCGGTAGTA
Organism: Andricus curvator; assembly: GCA_932195095.1. Lineage (NCBI taxonomy): Eukaryota > Metazoa > Arthropoda > Insecta > Hymenoptera > Cynipidae > Andricus > Andricus curvator. Next base: position 259,525 of record CAKNYM010052674.1, read on the forward strand.
CTCTATTCATTTGGAGTGGTTCCATGGACGAAGGACGAGCTCAGATCCCTTGATATCGGGACGCGAAAGGTTTTGCACATGAACAAGAGCATGCACCTTAAGTCTTCTGTTCCGCGACTTTACATCTCACGCCGCCTAGGTGGTCGCGGAATACTGAATCTTGAATTTCTTCACAACAGACTCATTCTGGGTACAGCACATATAGTTGCAAATGGACAAGACCCTCTTCTTAAAATGGTCAGGAAACACGAAGAAGTGGGAAAAGGGGCGTTTCTGTACAAAGCAGCGGAGGAGGCTGCTGAAACACTCGGCCTTGACTTCAATACTAGGGGTGAGCAAAATGCATCAAATCTTATCCATCTTGAATACTCACTCCTGAAGGCCCGGATTAAGAAAGCACAGGAGAAAGACTTCCACGAACAGCTCCTCGACAAGAGGATGCACGGCATCTTCCACAGAAATGTGGAAGATCAGTCGATGTCGTATGAGCTAACGTTTGCTTTCCTTAGATCACCCGGATTGAAGTCGGGCACGGAGGGCTTCATTTTGGCATGTCAAGACGGTGTCATTTCCACTCTAGCATACCGTCGCCACATTTTGAGCCAAGACATTGCCGATGATAGTTGCAGAGCGTGTCATGCACACCCCGAGCATCTAGGACACATACTATCTAGTTGTCCAACTCATGCGGGAACGACCTACATCCAAAGGCACAATGCGGCACTAAGAGTGCTTTATTACCATCTCTGTCACTCTTATGGCATTAGCCCAAATACCTCTCCGCTAAACGCTCCTAGAGAAATAGAGTCAATTGTCGAAAATGAGAAGTGCCGCATATACTGGAACTTCATATTCTCGACAATTGTTTCTGTTGCGCACTCGAGGCCTGACATAGTTCTCCTTGACTTCGAGAAACGAACCATGTTCGTTATCGAATTTTCGGCACCAGCTGACAAAAACGTCACAGCCAAGGAGAAAGAAAAGAAAGAGAGGTATAAAGACCTTATAAGGGAGTTGCGACGGTTATACCCGGAATATTCTGTTAAGCTAATCATCTTGATCATCGGCGCTCTTGGAAGTGCCAAGGTTTCACTGGTTAATAGCCTGAAAAGCATCCCTGCGTGTCAAAAAAATGCTGAGACACTTGCGGGGAAAATGCAGAAGGCGGTCGTCCTTGGGTCGCTCCGTGTCCTCAGGGTGCACGAGACTTTTGCCGGACCATCGTATTGAGTTCGTCGCAGACTGTAACCACCTATCTCACGGTCGTGAGACGTGGTTACAGCTGAAATTTTACCGCGATTTCGCTGGGAGCGGGTGCAATTTTTCAGATTAGCACCCGCTCCCGGCGAAATCCTGCGGTTGTCCTTATGACAAACTTTTAACTATATAACAGTATTCTATACAGATCAGTGCACATACCAGGAGTGAATACGTAGTGGATTAAACTATAAACATTATATAGTAGCCTAATTCATGTAATAGAACGCCTTGATTAATGCAATGAATTCACTGAGAGATTGACTGAATATATCAGTATCATGTGATATTTTGTTTATTGAATTAAATGATCTACAAATAGATTATAACGTGGTATGCTTTCCATAGTCAGTTCTATGGTCAGGTACACGAAATATTTCACCATCTGGTCGAAGAGATCTTGCTGCGCTTGATTCCAGAATTAATTCTCTTATTTTCGAAGTAAACAAATTAAAGTCAAAATTTATTTTACTAACGGAAACGGGGTCTATATCATCTCATATGCGGCAAGTCACACCTTCGGCATGTCACAAAGGCGGCAAGTCACACCTGTGGCATATCACATCTGCGGCATGTCACACCTGCGGCATGTCACATCTGCGGCATGTCTCATCTGCGGCATGTCACAACTGCGGCATCTCTACCCAGCGGCTTCTCTCCCACGCGGCATTTCTCACAGTGAAATTTACATTTTTGCGGCATCTCTCGCCAGTGGCAAATCTCCTCAGCGGCATCTCTCATCCGGAAAAAATGTTCAAGTCCACATCAAATTGGCAAAACTGCAGCAAATCTCACAGGACTAATTGTCACATCTGCGGCAAGTGTCCCAAGATGGATTGCCATATCTGCGGCATCTCTCACCAGCGGCATCTCTCCCCCGAGAAAACTGTCTAAGTCGTTCTAAAGATGGCAAAAGTGCGGCAAGTCTCTACAGCGGCATCTGTCCCCCAAGAACATTTTCTGAATAGTTCTAAAGATGGCAAAGGTGCGGCAAGTCTCCCCAGCGGCATCTCTCGCCTAAGAAAATTCTCTAAGTAGTTCTAAAGATGGCCAAGCTGCGGCAAGTCTTTCCAGAGGCATCTCTCCCCCAAGAACATTTTATAAGTAGTCTCAAAGATGGCAAAACTGCGGCAGGTCTCCCCGGCGGCATCTCCCGCCCAAGAAAATATTCTAACTCGTTCTAAAGATGGCCAAAGTGCGGCAAGTTTTCCCAGCGGCATCTTTTGCTTAAGAAAATTTTCTGAATAGTTCTAAAGGTGGCAAAACTGCGGCAGGTCTCTCCCGCGGCATATCTCCTTCAAGAACATTTTCTGAGTAGTTCTAAAGATGGTAAAACTGCGGCAAGTCTACCCAGCGGCATCTCTCCCGCAAGATAATTTTCTAAAGATGGAAAAAGTGCGGCAAGTCTCCCCAGCGGCATCCCTCCCCCAAGAAAATTTTCTAAGTCGTTCTAAACATGGCAGAAGTGCGGCAAGTCTCCCCAGTGGAATCTCTCCACCAAGAACATTTCCTAAGTAGTCCTAAAGAAGGCAAAAGTGCGGCAAGTCTCTCCAGCGGCATCTGTCCCCCAAGAACATTTTCTGAATAGTTCTAAAGATGGAAAAACTGCGGCAAGTCTACTCAGCGGCATCTCTCGCCTAAGAACATTCTCTAAGTAGTTCTAAAGATGGCCAAACTGCGGCAAGTCTTTCCAGAGGCATCTCTCCTCCAAGAACATTTTATAAGTAGTCCCAAAGATGGCAAAACTGCGGCAGGTCTCCCCAGCGGTATCCATCGCCCAAGAAAATTATCTAAGTAGTTCTAAAGATGGCAAAACTGCGGCAAGTCTCTCCAGTGAAATCTATCGTATTGATTATATGCCACCAATAGCAAAGAGCTTGAAAGTCTCTTCATGAACAGGTGATAGATGGGAAATGGGGTACATTCCAAGAGCTCTATGATAGTCTGATAGAGAAAAACGTACCCAGAATTACTAGTAGGAGCAAGAAACGTAACAAACCATGGGTCTCAAGAATGATTAAGAAGCAGGAACAAACATCGATTATCAGGCTGAGCTGAGGACTACGAAGTCTAAAGGAGATGGCTAACAAGCTTACGGGAAAGATGCGGGATTCTCGAAGATCGTTTGAGTAGAACTGAGTAAACTCCAGTGTCAAACCTTTTTACGGATACCTGTGTTCTAGCCTGCCTTCTGAGATGAGTACTCAAGGTTCAATGAAAGCTGGGACAAAAGGCTTAACGCATGATCCAGATAAAATTACGAACGTGTTGGCAGCTCAGTACAGGATAACTTACGTAGTAGAAACGGACGGGTCTGCCCCTGGTATTACAGCAAACCCAAGGGTAGTGGACTCTTTATCCGAGGTCCAGTTTACAGTTCAGGAAGTTGAGGAAGTGCTCAGTTCCCTGAATCCAGACACTGCTCCGCGACCAAATGGGATTAATCTTCGAACACTGGAGGCCTGCAAAGAAGCTGTTGTACCATTGCTGGCAGACATAATGTCAAAATCGTTTGAAAAAAGAAAATTGCCACCTGAATAGAAAACAGCTACCGTCACACTGATATACAAAAATTGTGACAACACTCAACCGAAGAACTACAGACCAGTCTCAATTTTTGGAAATACTTCCAAGCTCTCAAATATTTTGAATCTGTTCAAAACCTCTTAAATTCCTAAAACTATTTTTAGCTGACTCAAATTTTTCTTGAAATTTTGAAAAATTATTTAAAATGTGAAAAAATTGCCCTAAAATATTTCAAATTTTCCTAGGAATTTAAAAAAAAATTGTTTAATTACTTGAAGCCTTTCAAAATTCTTTTAAAGCTTCTAAAGTTTTTGTTTGAAATCTTTTTGAAAAATCAGAATTTTTAAAAATCTGTAACGTTTTAAAATTCTCTTTTAATCTCTTCAAATCTTCTGAATATATTTTTTTAATTCACTTGATTTTTTTTTGATTTTTCAACCTTACTAAATTGAAATATTTTGCTTTGAAATCTTCTACTCTTTTTCGAAATTCAAAAAAATCTTTTGCAATGTTTTGAAATCTTTTTTAATTTTCTCTTAGAGTTAATTTTTCAAATTAAAAGATCATGAAAAATGTTGCGATAAATCTTAAGAAAATGCTATTTTTAATCCCTTCAAAATTGTTTAAACTTCTAATATTTCCCAATTATTCAAATTTTTCGTGATTTTTTTTTAATCTTCAACATTAAAAAAATTGTCTTAAAATCTTTCAGATTCTTCTTTGAAAATTTCAGAAATGTTGTGAAATCTTTCCTCGGAACCTAAATATTTTTTTTTATTTTCTTGAAACCTTAAAAAATTCCTAAAATATCTTATAAGTTTTTATTATTTTTAAATCGTTTCAAAACTTTTAAGTATCTCTTAAACTTGCTCAAATATTTTTAAATCATATATTTTGGCGAAATTTTGCTTATAATTAAAAATTTTTTTTGTAATCTTTAATTTGCTCTTAAAATTCATTAAGAAAAAAATCATTGGAAATTTTCCCATGAATCTTAAGAATATTTTTTTCATTCTCTTAAAAAATTAAGATTATTCTTTTAAAATTACACTTAAACCATTGACAATTTCCCCAGAAATCATTTAAAACAACTTATCTTAAAATCTTTGAAAATTATTGAAAAGCTTTTCCTTTTTTTCGAATTCTTCAAAATCAGTTTTACCGATAATTTAATTTTTCTTATCTCTTTGAAAATGTGAAGAAGTCTCGAAATTACATTGTTTGGTAGCAAAATATTAAAAACAGAATTATTTCCCAATATTCAACAATCATTTACAATTGAAATGTCGTCTTCTATCAATAATGTTCAGAAACATTAAAAAATTTTGTTTATACAATTTCTGAAATATTTGATAAAATATGTGAAAGAATGCTCTCCATCTTTCAAATTTTTGCAAACATATTTTATATAATTTGTATGAGGTGTAATATATGTAAAAACCGGGTTTCTTTCAAACTTCAGAGATTATATAGATTGTGACATAAATTTTAATGAATGTAGTCAATAATTGTTTTTCTTCGAAATTGACTTATGAAAAATATCTCAAAAATGCCAGCTTGATGCCTTAAATCTTTTCAAAAATAAAAAATCATTCAAAATTTTGTCCAGGAATGAAAAGCATTTTATTTCATTTATTTTCCTAAAACCATTCGAAATTCTTAAAAAGCTTCTTTTTTGGCAACCCTGAGAAATTTGGATTTTGTTCTGCATGCTTTAAAATCTTTCTAAATGTTTTATGAGTCTTTCTTAAATCTTCCAGAATCTTTTTTGACAATTTTTGAAAAAAGCTTCTTTTTTCGATAACTATTTGAAATGTTTTCAAATATTTTTCCTTTAAATTTCATTTTTCAATACTTTGAACATTTTTTTGTATTTTGAAAAATGTCAATTTTTTGCAAAAATATGTACTTTTATCCTCTCTACCTGCTGAATAAGTTGACGATGAAACAAAAAGTAAACCTTATTCATTAAATTTTCATCCGAATTAGAAAGAAGAAGTTTTTCGGCCACTTGAAAACTTTCCTGTGACAAAAATGTAACAGAAAAAATCGTCAAGACCGAGAAATCGAAATTGCAAATTAGAAATTAAAATTTTGCATTTTTATATTGATATAAGGTTTTTTATATTCTCTTTAGATGTAGATTAATAAAATTCTACTAAATTATTTAAAAAAAGATTGTATAAATGAAAAACTGGGATATTAAAAAGTTTGATGAAAGAACATGAATGTTTAATATTTTCAGCTTTATTGAAACAAGAGGATGGCTACATATTGCGAGAAAAATAAGAATTATTTATAGAATTTATCTTTTTTACCTTGCTTTATTGACGTTTAAAAAAATAGTTTTTCTGATAGCACGCATCTATCAAAAGTTGAGTGATTAATTTCATACTTAGATAATTTTTTTTAATTAAACAAAGCATTTCTCTAACACAATTTTTTTCATTTAACCAAAAGTAAGCTTCATAAAATTGTTTCGTTACAAATCTAAATCGTTCAAAATATTACAATTCCTTGGAATCTTTTAAAAGTTCTTTTAAGTTTCTTGAAAATTTCTTAGAATTTTTAAAAATTCCCTAAAGTATTTCAATATCTATGGAATCTTATGAAGTTCTTCGAAGCTATTGGAAGCCTTTGAAAATTTCTTGAAATTTTTGAAATTACCTTAAAAGTAATATCGAACAGCCCCAAAGAACTATCATAGCACATTTGACGAATCCCGTCTCAGCTGCCTTTAACTGAAACAGCCAATAAGATTTCAAATGAAAAATTATAGTCAACCCAGACACCTTTCGAAGACTCTAGTTCATATCCATGTCATAGCCATGCCCAAAACTAACATAGGGCCCAAATATGACGTAGGGCCTAAAAGTGAAATTTGACGTGGGCCTAAATTTTGCATAGGTACAAAAATTTATATAGGGCCCAAAATTGACATTGGGCCCAAACTTCACATAGGGATAAAATTTGGCATAGTGCCCAAAAAACTAGTAAAGTAAAAAATAGACATAGGGCCCAAATTTTCCATAAGGCCCAAATTAGGCATAAGGCCCGAAATTGATGTAGGGCCTAAAATTCGCGTAGGACCAAGAGACATTTGCTCACATATACAGGGTGTCCCAGACTCAAGTGTCTGGTCTTATATGGCTGTATAAAAATTAAAAAAATAAATCGAAAATTTCTTTTCCAAAAATCAGTTGAAGTTTTAATTTTTAAGTTATAAAATATTTAGGCTGGACCAGTCAGGAACGCGATATAAACAGTCGTGTGTGCGTGAGCGGGAATCCAACGTAGTGTAGTGACCGTTGTTCTCCCGCCGCTACCCTACCTCGCCGCTTTCTTCAATAATACTGCGTCGGACGCCCGCTCACGTACGCACGTCTGTTCATACCGCGCTCCTAATTGGTCCAGCTTGAATATTTTATAACTCAAAAACTAAAACTTCAACTGATTTTTGGGAAAGGAATTTTCGATTTGTTCCTTTTATTTTTATACAGCTATATAAGTCCGGACACGTGAGTCTGGGACACCCTGTAGAATGAGGCGCATAATTGGAACTCGTCCGATTGTATACCTGACTGTGGTAAATGCGTAACTAAAGATAAAGTAGAAACCGCATGGTAATTAATGTGCAATACCATGGGAGGGTGCAGACTCGGAGGATACCGACGCTTTAATGACGCATGGTAAATTTAAGAAAACTTCAAGAAGGACATCGACACAAGATAAGTAATTATCCATGAATAATTAATGTACCTGAAAATGTTATAAACTAAATATAGCAAGTAACATTGACATAAACATTACGCGTACCCGGAAGTACTTCAAAATAGTGAGATTCGACTAATATAGTTAAGCAGGCATGTAGAGTTCATACTCCTGAAAGGTCAAGAGATGAGACAATGCGATCGCCGGAAGATAGCCGAAAGATAGCCGATCGGATGTATCAGTCATTGAAGTCACTCACCTCGCGCTATCCATGTCACAGTACGTGCTTGAATACATTTTGGAAAAATACGTGTTCTTTCCACTTTATTGAATTCGTACGCTCAAGCTATAAAGCCTGTTGTGCCATACCCGTGTTTATTCTCAAGGCAGTACTCCGAATCCGGCCATCCTTCGCCAAGTGTTTTTGGATGTCGGTGGGTTTCGTTGTTACCAACGTTCTGAGATTATACCCCTCAGATGCCAGGCATACTTATCGCACAGTAAATGACGTCCTACTTTGTTGATCAGGCGAAGTGATCCTCAACTCTGCCATTCGGCAGCCTCCCTTAGCAGGCCGCAGAGAGGGGATACGGCCAGACTAGGGTGGACGGAGCGATCCCTCTGAGATCATCAGTTAGATGGACAGATTCGAAGCACTCTCGTTGTGTGTTACGTAAGTGTATGTGTGTGTGTGTTCATTTCTCGAAGACATCCAGCGACCACCGAGCGGAGGTCCCTCGAGAGGGCCTGCCTCTACGCAAGGCGATCGCTGACTCATTTTCGAGTCTTCTCAAAATCGGCTTCGACCCCCAAGGTTAAGCCCTTGAAAGAGCCCATTTATCCTAGTTAAGGCACCAGCCTTTTCTGAGGAGATCTACAGTGTAAGGTGGGTTCCGAACCACCGAAGCCCCGGTGGAAGTACATAGAAAAATTTCCATTGGTACCCGGCTCAGGGATCGAACCCCAGACCTCCTGCATGGAAGTCTGACGCGCTATCGTCAGAGCCATCGAGGCTTCCAACCACTTGGACTAAGTCGCGCTTTTTACATCATTATGACCGAAGAAACGCTCTGAATAAGTCGCGCACTTTCATGTCATCGCAAAATAGTTAACGTATTATCGAACATTGTACTAAATTCCCTTCGGCTGAGACTTCTGTTCGTCGTATAAGTCTATTTCCGGGTAAAGTCCGCAGGGTTATAAGTCCGCGAAAAGAACTCATAAGTAGATTCGGTAGCTGTTTGGGACCGTGTATCGCTCTACTAGTGAACATTCATCGTGCATCATTTCACTACAAGTTTCAAATTATTTCCACGTAAATTCAAATCAACATCCGGTAGAATTCCGTCCGTGTTCTACATTATAAATGGAGATCCAATCGACAAAACAACTCTCTCTTGCTCTTTCAGGGAAGAAAGGTAGATGTAAGTTTTTACTGTATTCAATATAACTACTTATCTTCTCTTATTTCTAATAAACTTGTCAAATCTAAACTATCCGAATTACACCTTTTATTCAAATACTGTAAACTGACACAGTCCGTGTAGGGCTGATAAGTTACACAGAAACCCACAAACAAATGATTGGTCAGGTCTTCCCAGCCTGAGATAATCAGCACACTGATCTCTATCTCTTTCTCAATTTTCCATACTACCCTCGCCTTTTGCTCGGGACGTGGGAGCTGATTTGGTGGCAGCGGTGGGATTGTCACTTCCGCTTGAATGCAGTGCTTTTGATAAAAATTTAACTTCATTGTAGTTTTAAGATAGCTATTTCATCGGCACTCGAGAGTATAAGTCCTTCTTAGATACTTTGCACGGTCACCTTCGGGGCAAGACAAAGTTCGAAGTGCATGATAGGCTTTGGTGTACTTCGCGTTCTCGTAAGCTCTGCCATCGTTAATAATCCTAGAAAATACCCCGAATTAACCTTGTGTGTACTATTTGTAGCAATGCTGCACAAGTGAGGGGTTTAAAACATTGTCATCGTCATTCATCAATCGCGTTTACCACCGTTCCGCGAACTAACAACATTTTAAAGCAAATTTTAGTTTTGAGATTTCAAATTGCAACTTCAAAAGTTAACTTAAACCACAAACGTTTCGAAAACTCATCTAAAGGGAACTAAGGGGTAAGCAAAATTAATTGATTCGAAATTCGAAAATTTTCGATGTCCCGGATTTGAAATAATTCAAAAGTGCAATTGTTTCATTTTATAAAAAAATAGAGACTGTAGCAATAAATAATAATTTCAAAAGGCAAGCTAAATTACACTACATCTTTTAAAATCCGTACATTTGAGCAAAACACAAGCCTTAATTCTATTGTGAGTTCTTTTCACGGATTGATCACACGTCAATGGAACTCGCATAATAGATTCTATTTTTATAACCCATTGAACTTATAACAATTGCTAAAAGTGAATGTCTCATTAGCCATCAAAGCTTATAAACAAACAAAAGTCTAAAATCATAACTTTAGTTCACATCAAACCTATGACTAGCTACAACGTATTTACCGTTTTCATTTCATTTACTCAAAACACTGCGCTTTTAACAAAACGCGATTTATGCAGCACAATTCCTTGAAGTGTTATCTTTATTTTAGCCACTCTGTGACTGCTCAAACTGCTATTGCAGAGCCTAGTACAATATATATAATTTTTATAAGCTTCTTGTCAAAGCGTACTCGTCTGATCAATACGGCATTTTCCACTGAACATCGGATTCGTTCTTCTTGTTAGTGATGAGCGCACAATTACGGTCAGACCGTAAACAATATCTCAATCGAACTCAATTCACTGGCGATATCAATCGCACCCTCATTGAAGCCATGATGACACCCATGACAGAGTGTTTCGCCGTAGAAGCAGTTGTAAACGCCCCTAGCTATGACGGCAAGAACATCCCCGTTAGAGATTTCATACAAGACATTATAAATGGAGAATCTTCGGTGCCGGCTAACTGTGAAACACAGTAGATTAAAGCGGTTTTAGCTCGATCAAGAGGGACGGCGCAAGATAGTATTGATGGGAGAACTTTTAGGACTCTTAGTGATTTAATTAAACACCCGAAACAGCGATTCGCACCCCGTAAAACATACTCATGGTACTGACATGAAATTTCGACTATTCGAATGAATCGAGAGGAAAATGTTAGTGCATTTTTCGATAGAGTCATTCTTCTTAAATGAGGAGCTCGTGCGGCTCTTAAAGATAAATATCTGAATGTTGTACAACTTTTAGCCCCGTTAAATGATTGGGCCCCCGAAGCTTCCAAACGTGGTTTACCTGATAGTATGGCAAGCTTAGCAGCAGCACGCAACCCTTTCAATTTAAACGCAGCTGTAAAAGTCGAGCTCAGGCATGGAGCAAGATAACAGTTAATTTCTAAATATTCTACAAATCCTTATCATGAATCAATATATTTTCAACCCAGATATTCAGATTCATATGATCCTTATCCTAGTGCTCATGTTCGTTTTACAATGACTGCATACCCCTATGAAGCTTATGATCAAAAACCAAACAGAATTTTAGACACGCAAGAATTTTCAAATTTTCCGTATAATCATATTCCTCCATACGAGTATCCATATACATTTAACCCTTAGTTTCCAAATGTTACGTTGCAAACTACAGGGTATCCTAATCCATATTATTCACGGGATGAAACCATTATTCAACCTCCGTTTTTTAACAGATACAGACCATTCAAATTATTAATCCGTTTGTCGTACAGACGCAACGACGAGCACGGAGAACTAGAAGCGTCATACAAGCATTTCTAGGACGAGAATACCTCTGATAAGAAAAAGTTAAAATTTTGTTTTGGTATAATCATATAGTCACGCATTCGAACCCCTTAAAACCGATTCCTTTCATAGATAAGGAGTCGCTGACTGCCCTCGAGGGTATAACAGATTATAAAGGAGTGGACGAGTGCAGGTCTAGAAAAAGGAAAAAGGTAACATTTGCACCTCAATCAAAAACGTCAAAAAGTCCATCCGATTGTAAATTGTTGACTAAAAGATGGCTAAAGCGACTATCTCTAAAAGGTTAAAACAAGAGGTTTAAATCGATCATCTCAGTGTGTCGACTTGGTCTTCTCGGACGGTCCACTCAAGCGTCATAAATAGTCGAACCGATCATCACAGAGGCCGAGATTGATCATTATAAAGTGTCGAATAGCTCACCATAGAGGGTCGATTTGGTCATATCAGATAGTCGACTTGGTCATCTCGGACGGTCCATTCAAGCGTCATAGATAGTCGAACCGATCATCACAGAGGCCAGAATTGATCAGCATAAAGGGTCGAATCGCTCATCATAGAGGGTCGATTTGTTCATATCAGATAGTCGACTTGATCTCCTCAGTCAGTCGACCTGGCCATCTTACATTGTCGACTTGATTATCCTACATTTTCTATATTTGTTGTCATTCTCCTACTTATTCCAGTCTCTCTCTTGTAAGAGACTGGAAATTATAAAATTACGTGGAACCTGTAAAACCTGAAAATTCACATGAAATACATGAATTCTGAACGCATTTTTTGTTTTTTTTTGTGGAAAGCGAGGTGTATGAGAAATAATTTGATATGCAAAAATAGTGCACATTGCCAATATATTTTTTGGAGCACGAAAGGCTTAGGGCACGGCAGGGTGTCATACTTAATTGTAAGATTTCAAACATTAAAGTGAATTCAGAAATCAATATCCCACATCTCGTTACTGTCTGCATCATCAAAGAATGTTAAATTTTTTTACACGTTTTCAGTTTGAAACGTCACGGTGACAACAAACTGATAGCTGAACGTCCAGTTACGCCTTTATCCTCAATCCCTTGGACGCATCAAATTTGACGTTGAAAATTCAAAAGAATAAGCTTAATTCACTTTCCATCATGTTTTCTCTTATACACTTCACTCTCCACGAATGTTCGATATATCGAAAAGCAGTTTAACCTTATTGAAAACATGTTTAAGTTCAATAAACAGCAAATGTGACGCTGAACAGCTCAATGACATTCACTCGCTCCGAAAATGCTCTAGAGTCTAGACCACGGTGCTCCTAACTTTCGTATCCTTTCACACTACATGCATCGCGTCGACAACCGGATTTGCTTAAGGTTGGTGCGCTTATTTGAAATGATAAAATATAAGAAGCAATTGTGTACAGCAAAAAATAAGACTAAAGTTATTAAAAATAATTATTTACTCACAAGGACGACTTATAAAGTGAAATTTAAATTATTTATTAGATTTTCTCCTTAAAAATAAATGATCGATTTCAATTTTAAAGAAAGGAATATCTTTTTTATCCTAAATATGAATTTACAATTATTCCTAATATTCTCATGCACTTTACATATTTATTATTTGTTGTAAACATTTGACTTACACATTCAATCATTTTAAATAAGGCTGTAGCTAGTCGTTCCGAAAAATTAGGGGGGTTGGACCAATATTATTTATGTGGCAAGTCACAGGGGTGCCTTCCCGCCCCATGAGACGTTGGAAAAGGGGTAGGTGTTTCACCAACATTATTTCTATGGCCAGTCACAGTGGTGCCTTCCCGCCCCCCCTCCCGAAAATTCGGGACGACTAGCCAAGCTTATGAAAAATATTGCACTGGTCATCCCGAATTTCGGGACGACGAGACACTGCGTTTAAATAAACACGCTAACGGTAACTAATCAGGTTGGCCCTCCGCGATGGGTCATTTGCTCATCCGTGGATAGTCGAAATGAGTGAAAACAAGATGATTGTATTGGCCATCCCGAAAGGATACCTTGCTCATCCCTGATAGTGAGTCTGACCTTTTTACAACACTCAGACTGGCTCTTTAGACCATCTAGAAGAACAGACTCTAAATTTTGGCCCTCCAACTTTGACCATCCATTTTTCTCCGTGCAAGGAAATGCTTCATTGGTGAAAATGTATCAACTCCCTCTCTTTGATGTAAAAAGAATAAAAATTTGATTTTTGCAAAGGCTTACTAAGTGCTTCGAGGGATCGAGCTCATTGAATAGAAAAAATGTATCAATCTGGACCTTTTGAGTCAAGGAAACCTATTGCTTGAATATATGACAGATTTATTTTGGTGAAAGTAATACATTTAAGGAGTTTGATTCTTCAAATTGATAAAGGACATATGTCTTGTTCAAATAAGAATCACTGCTTTGGCGAAATAGTTTCCTAATACTGAAGAATAACACTCAAATAAACACTGTTGAAAATGGTTTCAGATTTAAAATACCAATGTATATTGATATTAATATCTCAAACATATGAAATCGCTATTAGGAACGTGGTTATTAAATTTCATATACATTCATAATAATCGCTTAGAATA
>CAKNYM010052674.1:273379-318124 GCA_932195095.1 Andricus curvator
AAAAAAAGAATTGGCTTTTGATTCAAAAATAACAGACCTAACCTACAACCAACTGTACTCACATTAAATTTTGACAATTCAGGGCCAATTTTAGAGAAAGTTACACTTTAATCATGAAAAGCAATTGAATCGACGAATTCTAGATTATTATTTTAACTGTGAATATTCGACAAGATTTAAAGGAATGAAAGTAACAGGAATTAAATTAAAGAGATTATAATCTTTGAAAATCGAAATAATCACTTTAGCCTTTAAGCCATCATTTTATTAGTAACTTTGTATACCCGATAGCATACATGTACAAGAGTAAGAGTTGTAAACAAAAAAAAACTTTCATTCTGAATTAAAGTATCATATAAATGAAATATCAAAGAAAGTATACAGCAATAAAAAATGCTTATATTTAGACTCTGAGATGTGCCAAAATTACATGTAATCAATCAAGATTGATACATTTTCTCTATTCTCCTATTCCCTACATTTGATCAGTAGCAAAGTTCTCAAGAAATCAGAAAATGTAATAACTCGGAGAGCTGTTCAAGTCACGAGTGGTCTACACTACACAGGTCGCATCCTCGTTTTGATGGACAACAGTAAAATGATGATCTACGTTTTCATCGAGGACGATGAACAATTTTAAGAAGGGAGGACGGAAAATAAAAATCCAAAACTTTTCCATTCAACGTGCTTCCCTAGGCATTAAGAAGCAATAAAATGGAACATGCCATCAACATGACACCATGCTGCGTCATCCTGTTCATTGGTCTCCTTGATGCTGTTTCCACCGGAAAAAGCATCTCTAATTCTATGTAAAGGAAAGCTATACATTTAACATTGTATGATGAAGTCAAAATTTCATTACGGCCGCTCCTCAAATGAAATCAAATGAAATCCTCAAATCTAATGGAAGAAGATCTATAGGTTCGATGTCTCTACCGATCGACTGACTCCTTTTCCCAGAAATCCTACCATTCTCAAATTCTACCTTCACAAATTATCATCAATCACAAATTTCGTGCAATATGGATAAAGGTTCCATCAATATTTCAGAAGCTATAAAATCAAATTATTGTTTTTAAATAATTACATAAAAAGCTATAAAATTACTATACAGGGTATCCAAAAAGTCTGGAAACACCTAAATAACCTTCCGGATAAAATATTATTCTAATGGGTCAAGGTCATTCTTGGAGTAACTTTCAACGAGAAATCCAATGGTGATCATTGGTCACTATAGGCTTCATTTTTTTAAATAAAAAGGATGACATTCTATTTTCACTATTCTTGAACGTGCCTTTAATTTTAATGATCTATATGCTTCACTTAGACCTATTTCGTGACTTCTACAAATAAAATGACATATTTAAGTTTTATGTTAGAAGAAATCGACTGCTTTCTCGAAAAATTTTTCCCTCTCAGTATTGGTTCTGTTATCCTATTAGCACAGCTTCTTCGTATGAACTAATGATTTAAAACAAATTATTAACAACAAATTGGTCGAACTTTTTTGGGTGAACAACTTTTTTCTATCAATTTTTTCCATACCTTGTCTCGTTTTTCCAAAAAATCAAATTTTTTTATTTTGAATATTATGTTATACGATTAAAACAAAAACTAGGCGTCCTAACAAAAAACAAATTATACCAAATTGGTAGCTCATTTTTAGGTGAAGAACTTTTATCTCTTCATTTTTTCTCGTAGCTTGTGTCATTTGTCCCAAAATGCTTATTTTGTATTTTGTGAGCAACTTTTGTGTGTTCATTTTTTCACAGCTTCTGTCGTTTGTCAAAAGATTTTATTTTTTTATTTTTATTGTTGGTTTTTACGAATAAAACAAAAACTACGTTTCCTACCGAAAAGTGATTCATGACAAATTTGTTGATCTTTTTAGGTGCACAATTTTGGTTAATTCATCTTTTTTCGTATCTAGCAGATTTTGACCGCAAAATGGATTTTTTTTATTGTTTAAAACTAGAACCGTGGACAGAAAATGCTGGTTAAGGAACTTGATCTTTCTGTTTGGTGCCTAAAAACGTGTGCCAAGGCGCAACCCTAATCAAAAACAAGGACAGACATATATCATCGTAAAACCTGTTTTTTTCGGACTCAGAGGGTCTCGAAACGTGAAGATTGGAAGAAATCAGCGATAGTCAGTTTTCACATGCAAATAATACCTTCTTATTATGATGAGAATGTAAAAAATGTAATTTCAGTAACAATAATAATCGATGTCATTTTCATTTAAATTCAAACAATTTGAAATTGCCAGCTTTTAAAATTTAGCCTTTCTAAAAATGTAGAAAAATGTATGGGTTTGAATGAAAAACTACAAAAATTAATGAATTCAAACTCGAAGCGTCAAAAACTAAATGATTGCAGACTTTGTTTAAAATTAAAGTATTTTTAAATTAGGATCTTGGAAGTAAGTCATTAGAAATTAATCATTTTCAAATTTTGCATCACTTTTTTTAAGATTCAGACATTTTAATCTCATGTGCAAAATTAATAAGTTGAAAATCAACGGCACGCTGATATAATAGAAAATGTCGCGATACAAAAAACACGCGAAAAGTGAGCTAATGGCTGGTAAGAAGAATATTTGCCATTTTATATTCTTTTTTATTGCATAAATGTATACCAAGAAAACATTGATATTATAGTATCGAACAGGATGGTACGCACACGGAAAAAGTTCGATAACTTTGGAAAGAAAAAAAAATAATTTTTATATGATTACTGTACTTATTTATGATTATTATTACAACATTTTAGGCACACATATAACATAATCTCACGTATTAGTTAAATAAGCTATCAAACCACAAAAAACAATTATTGTTGACGTTTTTTAAAGTCTGATTTACGATGCAATGATCGCGCTGTCTGAGGTTCCCTAATGGATGGGTTGTATTCATCAGTACTAAATGCTCCATCCCAGTCATGGGAATGGGGTTGAGATCTATGATCTCCCAGATTCCACTGGCCTATCTTGGATTGCAGGAATTGTATAGCCTGTTCGTCATTCATTTCTTGTTGTGGAGCGTGCTTGTATCCATAGGGTAGTGCAGCATATTTTTTAACTTGTTTTTCAGAGCTGTGTTGTCCGGAAGGTTGTATAGGCTGTTGGGGAAAGTTGAAGCCTTGATGCGATTGTGCAGCCGAATTTCGATAGTCGGTTTGTTGCTGGAGTTGTGCAGCCTGATGTTGATAGTCGTTTTGTGCATGGAATTGAGCAGTCAGACGTTGTTGTTGACGTTGTTTTTGTTGTAAATTTTTTTTCATTTCAAGCCTTTCTAAAAAGTTTTCGTACTCATTCACCTTCAATATAGCACCTTCATAAGCGTCCTTGTCCTGTAAGAAAAGTACTATTTCAGGTATTAAGGTAAGACCCAGAAAAAAGTATCGAGTGTTATAAAAAGAGAACATTAGTAACAGTACCAGTAATAGTAACTACAAAGTCGTGACTTTTTTACTCTTTTTTGAAATGTGATTCGCCCTGTACTAAAAACTATTAGAGGAATTCAGTATACGCCTAAAATAATTTCAATTTATCGATATTGGGCTACTCTGTGATGTTGTACGTCTGAGAGAATGATTACTAATTATAACCAGCGTACTAGATATAAAATGACATACTTTAGCGCAAAAAAGACCTCGATGAGACACACACACGAATTTCGCACTTCTCGTTTTGGACAATTGACTCTTATCTCCCTTGGATCGTTTCACAGTGGGAGGAGAATGTGTTGTCGCGTTCAAAAATCCTTCTACAACGCATTTCGCAACCAAATCATACAAACCAAAGTGCAAAATACTCGGAAATGGTTCTACTTTAGCGCATCGCTGCCACAAAATTGCAAAATTGCTGTTCTAACCTCCAAATTCTATACAAAAATTGCGAAAAAATTCTTCATCAAAACTTGTTGTACAACAAAGTCAATAAATGAAAAATTGATCCATTCAATTATCAATTATGTACCTGAATTTATGTACCGAATTTATGTTAATCGAACTATGGGATTATAGGTTAGAAGTACTACATGAATCAGACTATTAAGGTTCATAATTGATGCGCTGAAGTAGAACCCTTTCCGAGGATTTTACACTTTGATTTGTCTGATTTGCTGCGAAATGCGTTGTAAACGAATTTTTGAACGCGACAACCCATTCTCCTCCCACTGTGCGTTCGGCAGGGCAGGGTCGCGACCAACACCGTAAGAGCGACAAAAATGGTAATAAAGCACTCTTAGGGCCGCATTATGTCTATAGATATACGTCATTCCTGCGTGGGTCGGACACCCAGATAGTATGTGTTCTAGGTACTCAGCGTGTGCATGACGCGCTCTACACCTATCACTGGGAACTTCTTTACATAAAATGCAGTCACGGTATGCCAAAGTGGAAATAAAACCGTCCTGGCATGCGAAAATAAAACCCTTTGTACCTGAATCAAGCCCTGTTGATTTGAGGAAAGAAAAAGCATTTTCTTGTCGAGTAGCTGTTGGTGAAATTTTTCAACCTCTGCTTTCTTCACTTCGGCTTTTGGAAGTGAAGCATCTAGATTGAGTAATGTACTTTCCTCACTTCTGATATTAAAATTCAGCCCGAGGGTCTCGGCCACTTGCACCGCGGCTTTGTAAAGGAACGGTCCTTCGCCAATCATCTCGTGGTTCCTGACCATTTTTAGGAGAGGATATTTGCCATTCACAACAATGTAAGCTGTACCTAGAACAATTTGGTTATGAAGACACTGGAGATTCAGAAGTCCGCTTCCGCCTTGACGGCGTGAAATGTATAATCGCGGAACTGACGAATTGATATGCAAGCTTTTATGTATATGCATGATCTTACGTGTGGTGATATCAAGGGCATCAAGCTCGTTCTTCGTACATTGAACCACCCCAAACAAGTAGAGTAGAACCGGGACGGCAGGCATATTAGTCGCAGATACCTTGCTCAACGCCGACAGATTGGAAGACCAAATCTGTCGAAGAAGATGCTTGTATCTGCTTTGGAGAGACTCCTGTACTGATGTTAAGTCCTGAATGCGGCTTTAAGGCACGCCCAGGTATGTATAGGTCTCTCCAGTATTAAGATGTCTAATAACACTTATATCGTGGAAACAACAATGACAACATTAAAAATATTTGTAGTAAATGCGGTTCAAACCAATCGAACGCGCAGGCCTCCCGACAATGGGTCGGACAACAAAGCCGACTACCCTAGAGTTGGGGGAGCCAATCAAGACGGAGTCAATGCGATTGACCGGCAGAATCTCATTACTTTTAAGTGGGCGGATCGACTCAGGGACGACCTGCTGGAGTGCTATGATGCCAGTATGGCCGCTGAATGAAAAGGTTACATGGCGCGACTGCATACTCTGTGGTGCGATAAACACCCAGAGCTCTCGCATTTTTGGCATAAACGTCTGCGAAACTGTGCCAAGGAACTCCGGAAAAGGGGTTATATAAGCGGAGCGCCTACGCAACCGCTGCCAGAACAAGCCGGCAACAGAGAAAGAAAGGTGAAACTGAGACCAACCGCGAACAGGCATCCAATAGCGGAAGCACGATGCTTCAGGACCCGGAGACACATCAACATTCAGGTTTCTCCCAAACCCAAAGATCTGACTGAACTGGATGATGAGCTTCGTGGAGATTTTTCCGAAGAATACGACCTCTGGACTATCAATTGTGGTGTATACAATGCAGCGAGAACTTTGACAGATGCAAACCGTAATACAAAACCAACGGTTGATCGTTAGACCAAAAGACAAATACATCAACTCAGCACAAAGATAGGCTGGGCAAGACAGTACGCGTCCCGCATTCAGTGTGTGATTGACTACATAACATCTGGCAGGACTTTCACTGCCAAGGTTCGACAGTTCGCGCGCGAACTGCGGATCCGTCATCACACAATCAACAAGTCAAAGCTACTGACCATCAGGCAGCATATTGTTGACAGAATACGTGTACTATCTAACACTAGGAGAAGTCTAGTGCGGAGAGAGAGGTGGGTCAGAGAAAACCAACACTTTTTGTCTGACCCATCTGGACTCTTCCAAGACCCTCCAGTCACTGTCGACCATCCGCCCAAACCAGAGGAGGTCAAAGCATTTTGGAGAGAAGTCAACGAGGTCCAACATCCACTTGAAGAAGGCTCAAAGAACATAAATAGCTTCAAGGAGCTGTGCAATGCCCTCATAACACCTGAGGAGGAATGCCCACCTATCACTACCGAGGAGGTGAAAAACGTATTAAGAGGCATGAAGAACTATTCCGCTCCGGGAACAAATGGTATCAAGACCTTCTGGTGGAAGAAGTTTTCTTCAAGCCACCAGCATCTGGCCCGAATTTTAAACTCATATCTAAAGTCGGAAGAGCCTATTCCGGAGTGGTTGGTGGAAGGGCGCACAGTGCCCCTGTCGAAGACGGGTAACTTAGCTGACCATAGGAATTACAGGCCAATAACTTGTCTGACCCGTGTTGCGAGAGATCTATGAAGAACGCGGCTTAAAGAAAGGCGTAGCAGGATGTAGGGAGAACCTGCTCATCGATAGATGTGTCTGTAAAGACGCAGCATCCTATCAGCGATTCCTATCGATGGCCTGGATTAATTACCGGAAAGCTTTCGATTCAACCTCCCATAGACTTATCATCTGTCTGTTGGAAAGCTTGAAGGTTCTTCCACACATCGTGAGGTGCATAGAGTGATTAATGCCGCTTTGGAAAACCACATTTACTATCTCATCTCGTGTGATCAGTAATAGTGTCACCTTTCAGAGAGGTGTGTTTCAGGACGACACCATGAGCCCTCTCCTCTTTTGCCTCACATTATTGCCAGTATATCTCGCACTTCGCTATGCCGAAGGGTACCTCTGCGGCAAACCTGGAGCCCGAAAGCATAAGGTCACACATATGTATTTTACATGGATGATCTCAAGATCTATGCTTAGGTTTTTTATAACCTCAAAAAACTTCGTTTTTTGGCTATTTTTGCATTGAAAAAAAAGTTGTAAAAAACGTGTTTTTTTTCAGTTTCGACCATAAAATTCGGATTCAGCGGCGAAAAATACATAGAAATGGTATTTTTTGGTCCGCTGGGCCCAATTCTTTGCGGTTAGGGAGGGGCTGCACAGAGAACTATACCCCTTAAAACCTTGCCAACAAAATTTGATGTTTCGCCAAACCGAAGTAGTCACATCTTATGGATTTTGGGTCACTGAATTCTAATCCAAGGTTAGAATTCCGCCATCACCCTCAGTTTTTTTTAAACCTCAGAAAACATAGTTTTTTTGCGCTATTTTTGCATTAAAAAAGAAGTAAAAAAACCCGTGTTTTTTTTTCAATCTCGACCACAAATTCGGATTCAGCGGCGAAAAATACATAGAAATGGTATTTTTTGAACCGCCGGGCCCAATACTTTGCGAGGGGAGGAGGGGCTGTACAGAGAACAATACCGTAAAACCTTGCCGAAAAAATGTGATGTTTTGCCAAACCAGAGTAGTCACATCCTATGAATTTCGTGTCGCTGAATCCGAATCCATAGGATGTGACTACTCTATTTACTACAAATTGGTTAGATTTTTCTATTGAAACTCATTTTCTCTCAATTAAGCCTCTTTTTTAGGGTTCCTTTTTAGTTTGTTGATATCCGATAGATGGCTATTCATATTTTAAACTGCGCATGTGCCGTAAAGCGCGGGCCCATTTGAAATCAATAAGTACTTTGAATAATCATACAGATAAATATTAACAAACATTTTGTATTATTTTTAAAAATAAATTAAATTGAATGACAGAAATACCTAACTTCCTGAAAGAAGGTAATATCAACGTAATATTTCAAGTGTATATTATATAACTTTAAATAGTACCGCGCGTTTTTGGTACAAGAGCAGTTGAAAACGTCGGATTTTCAACATAACCTTAAAATGTGCATCATTAACTTGTGAAATCTTCGCAGTGAGTCAAGGCAGGAGTGAAAAAAGGGCTTTATTAGAACCACTTCAATCCATACTTTGGGTTCATTTAGAAACCGGTTATCATTTTGGGTTCCTTTCCAGCAAAAGAGGTTCCTTTTTGCTGCAGCTACTTTGGAACCAAAAATTGATTCTAATAGAAACCCTAGTTTTTTTTGTGAACCAAGTTCATTAAAATTCCAGAGTCCTGTCATTTTGAGTTTATAAACTACCACATTTTATTATTTTGATCTGGATGATTTTTGTTTTTCCATACTTTTTTAGCCTCAATTCAGAAACACTTCAGCTTCCTTCAGCTGAAAAATGTAGAAAAAAAGTAACGGCAGGTACTTTTACCATCAAATAGAATTAAATAAGAAAAATTTTGACTTAAAAACTGTAACAATAACGATTACTAGTTCCTTTTAAAAAATAACTCACCCATCACTAGATCCAAGGATAATTTTTTTCTACATTAAAAATAACAGCATGAATTCATCATATTCAAAAACAAACAGGACACGCAAAAAATGACGCCGTCAAAAAAGAGAACCTTACTTTCAATAAGTGTACTTACACGTTTTTCTATTGAATATAAATATATTTGCCGTAACCACCATAAGTGATGCACCGCCTCAGGAAACAACGCATATTGATTATTTTTATTTCTCTTTAGCTTTAGAACAGCAAATGGGCTGTATTCATACCCGACATCAAGAGTTTCATCGTCTCGCCGTACTCCAAGTACTAGCTGGCCTTCGTGCCGCCTTATTTCATAACCGCCTTTAGGAAATCTGACGTGTGGAATTTCGCCTACTTTAACCCAAGGAATTGCATCAGGGTCTTCAGGAGCTTTACCTTTAGGGTCGGCAGCTACACTGCGGTCACCTTGATTGCCGCTAGGTTTAAGGCGGCGATCTTTACTCTTAGCTTTAGCTTTACTTTTACTGCCGCCAGCTCTACTACTGCTGCCAACTTCTTGAAAACCCAATTCTGTAAAAATTTAATAGAAATTTATAAAGTTAAATAAGACAGCAATTTCGCATACAGGGTTTGCATAAAAAGTATCGGGAAAAGTTTTGCAAAAATAGATTTATTTCAAATATTGCTACAAAACCTTAAAATTCTTCAAAGTACATCCCTTGAGCGTCGAAACACTTTTGCCAGCGGCTTTTCCACAACTCGAAGGCTCCCTGATAGGCGGATTCCAAAAGGTCCTTGAGGGTACGCCTGCAAGCTTCTTTGACGGCACTTAGGGTCCCATGGTGGTGTCCTTTGAGGGAGAATTTCACTTTTGGGAATAGAAAAAAGTCTTCTGGGGCCAAGTCGGGACTGTAAGGGGGTTGGGGAATCGTCGCGACGCAGTTTTGCGTCAAGTAGTTGGTCACCTTGGAGCAGGTGTGGCTGGGTGCATTGTCGTGATGCAATTTGAAATTTCGCACCTGCTCCACGGTGACCGAGAACCTGACGAAAAACGGAGTCGAGAAGATTCCTCAAACCCCTTACAGTCCCGAACTGGCCCCAGCAGACTTTCTTCCATTCCAAAAAGTGAAATCCTGACTCAAATGACACCACCATGGGACCCTAAGTGCCGTAAAAGAAGCTTGCACGCGTACCCTTAAGGACCTTCCGGAATCCGCCTACCAGGGAGCCTTCGAGTCGTGGAAAAGCCGCTGGCAAAAGTGTTTTGACGCTCAAGGGATGTACTTTGAAGAATTTTAAGATTTTGTAGCAATATCTGAAATAAATCTGTTTTTGCGAAACTTTTCCCGATACTTTTTATACAAACCCTGTATTATATAACCTATGCTAGATACAACAAAAGATGAATTAGCGAAAATTGTGCACTCAAAAAAGATCTACAAACTTGTAATGAATCACTTTATGATAGGACGCGTAGTTTTCGTTTTCTTCGTAAAGAACATTAAAAATAAAAAATAAGTGAATTTTTTGACAAACGACATAAGCTACTGAAAAAACAATTCAACAAAAGTTGTTCACACAAAAATAATCTACAAATTTGTTATTAATCATTTTCATATAGGAAGAGTAGATTTTCTTTGAATCGTAAAAAATAGGATTAAAAATACAAAAATTAAAAATTTGGAAAAACGACACAACAGACGAAAAAAATTAATACACAAAAGTTGTTTAACCGAAAACGATCTACAAATTTGTCATCAATTTTCGTTATCAGAATACATTGTAAATAAAAAATTAACTTTTTGGAAAAGCGACGCAGGTTACAATAACTTTTTATTTCACTGAATTTTTCGCCTACATTGTATCTACAAATTTTCATTGATTCACTTTACACTAGGATGCATATTTTTTGTTCAAATCGTAAAAAAAGCATTGAAAATGAACAAATTAAATTTATGGAAAAATGACGCAAGTTGCAATATAATGCTTTTATGGAATGCGCATTTTTTTAAATTATAAAAGCAGAACAATGAAAATACGTATGTTTTAATACCAGTTCATATTGTGAATTCTAATAATATACATTTATTGTAATGATATACATTTTCAGGATAGCTGAGAATAAAATTTAATGCAAAATAAGGAACAAATATTAAAGTAACAGGGTGTCTACTAAAATCCTGGAAACAAATTCTCTGACAATTCCAGGTTTTTCCAGGTATATGAAGATTTTTTCAGGTACAATTTTTTACAGTACGGATTCATTCAAATATTTCACATTTTTCAAAACAATCGACTCGGAATATGTATATAATTTCGCGAGTTTAATATAAATAATGCCTTTTTCAGTTTTTAATTTTTTAACGGATTAATTTTCTACCGAAAAGATGATTTTCCTACGAAATACATAAATTCTCAAACAAATAGCTCAAGTTTCAAAAAAAAAAAAAAAAAAAAAACGATTTTCAACGAAGTAGGTGAATTTCGAACTGAAAATGTCAGTTTTCTATCAAAAATGAAACAGTTGAATTTTTAGTTACAAAACATGAATTTTCATCAACAAAAAAATGTCGACCAAAGTGATGAATTTTCAACTAACATGATGAATCTTCAACTGGAATAGATGAATTGAAACCAAAAAGATGAGTTTTCAACACGATATAAAGTCTCATAGAGCAATTATAGCTTTTAAAAAATAATACAAAATTTCTTTTAACCATTTTGGTTTGAATTATCGAAAATAGTATGAAGAAAATCGAAAATTCAAATTTCGAGCCAAACGGCGCGAAATATAAAAAAAAGATTTTGAATGATATTACGCCAAAAGGCTCCAGATACGTAAATGTCTTGTAGGATATTTTGTTCTATCCATAAAAAATAATATGAAAACAAATATCCTATTCTTAGCATAACAACGTGTGACATAGAAAAATGTCTGAAAAAAGGATTGTAGAATTTCATTGTAAGGTAATTCAGAAGATTAGTATACAATTAAAATGGTCTGTCAAAAATCGTGCGCGTATCGCAGGTGTCACGATGACAATGTGTACATCAAAGCCTACACAGCTTTGGACAATTAAATCCTTAACTATACTTAATCACGTAGAAAATTCAAAATATTAAGATCCATACAAATACTGGGATTCAAAAGACCTGTTTTTGATCAAGTGTTATTCAAGCATTCCAAGTGCTAAAAATAAATAAGTGAGCGTGAAGTGCGAGGTAATCTATTATCGAGCGCGAAGCACGAGATCCGACGCGCTAAAACTTGCTCAAACTTGCGAGTGAAACAATCGGCTCGGGCAACTAAGAAACAGACCTCCGTTGGTGTAGTGGCCTACGAACGGATTTTTATTAAGAGTCACACTCAATGTGGCCATCCCCCTAAGCCATGGGTATAGAGTGGCTGTGTTCGTGGCACTGTGGCACCTAGTTGAACCCGTAGACAGAGCTAAAATGGACACTAAATGTCTCTCTTCCAGTCTGGATTTTATACCGATAAACCTTGACAACACTAAAATTGACAACACCAAATTAGGACAATCTACACCTATGCCATCCCTGTTCTCATGTACACCTTTGGGCTCATGAAATGGTCTGACACCAACCTTGAAAGGTTAAACAGAACCATCCGCGTAGAAGAGAGGGAACACCGAATGCACCACTTATAATGAAGAACCGGGTTTACCCGAGAATAAGTTTAAAAAACATACATATAATAATAATAACGGGAGGAATACACTTACCCCGTTCATAATTTCCATGGCTGCCAATTGCTTGTGAACTTAATGCTGTAAAAACACAATAAAGATGTATCAAAAATAATGAGACAGCAATTTGGCATATTGGTTGTGAAACGTGCTAATTGATTAAACAGATTGGGGGCCGTGCATCAATTGTGTAAAGTCTTTGGTGGGGGGGGGGGAGTGAATAACAACGATTTAAAAACAATAGTATATACGGCACTATGATACGCATCTGGAACCATTTCTTACGTAAGATATTTTGGAGGAAACAGCTGTTTGGAAGCACAATATAGTGCTTACTGTAGTACCTACCGCATAACATATAAAAAATGTATGCTACTTTGTTGATAATTGTAACGGTATTACTTGTAATTCAGCTAATGATATAAGAGGCACCTAGTAATATCAGTATTATTATTAGATGTTACAATTAGAAATTCACAAAATCATAATAAATGAATAAACAAATAAGGGGCCATCCAAAAATAACGTAACGCGCTTGTCTACACTGAGAGACTTTTTGTTAGAATAAGTCATAAAAATGAATGAGAATTTAGTATAATATCGTTCCAAAATAGGGAAAACAGGGTTTGCGTATCAAAAATTAATATAGTGGTTTTCAGCCGGCAAAATTAATATTTTTGTTTAAACAAATGGAAAGGATGTTGCATTAACTCTTATAAAACTTGCGAGAATTTAAAATTCACTATATCAGAGTTGACAAGCGAAGTTAAAACGATAGTAATACAATTTATTCGAAAGAGTGAAAACATCTTTTGAAGTTGCCATACAAAGCATATGAGAATCTCAAACGACTATATGAAAAATAACTCACTCCACCAAAAGATTCAACCTTCAGAAGGAGGAACTAAATACACAAATTAAATACAATTATACACGGAAAAAATTTATCCGTGAAGAAGTCACGAACTTGTAGCTAGGTCTCGGATACGAGATAAAAAAATGAAACATTAAATCCTTATTTCTATGAGAAATATATGGATAAATTTCGAAGTTTCTTACGAACAGTTCGAATTTCCTACGAATAGTTCCTGAAAATTTCAGACTGAAATAAAAAGAGGAAAAATTGTATTTGTGCGATTTAATTTTATATTAATTTATAAATTCGCAACTCAGAAGATTCGAACCTCAAACACTGCTGACTCACCAGTTTCTAAAAAAAACCAGGAGTGCGTAAACACGCGCAGCCATCGAGGCCAAACAAAATAGGTATTATAAAACTTCTAGCCACTCATCCGACGAGCTCGAGGCACACATACGAGCGCACACACGCACCGCGCGTGTGCGCGTGGGCCACATACAGGGAGACTTAGTTTCGAGTTCCCAGATTTGTCGGGCAAGCTCGTGAGTGCTCTGAGAATCTTTTCCCAATCACTCGTAATATTTTTGTAATTATTCACGTAAAAAAAAGGTGATGAACCGTTTTAGAATTTTCACATCGAGTTCGTCAATCTTTCTCAAAGTTCGTAGGTTATTTACGAAAATACATAAATATCCGATGAATTTTTCTCATATCCGAGACCTAGCTACTAATTCGTGACTTTTTTACGGATAAATTTTTTCCGTGTATACGGAAACACGCGTACAATTATAATTTGTATTATTATATACTTAATTTATTCACTACATACATAATCGCACGCTTAATCGCTATGAAAAATCGGCATCGCTGCGGCGAGATTCGAACCTAACTTACCCGAAGCACTAACGCATTTTATCCCTAACAACTGAACCCCACGGCTAACTTATATTATGGAATATTTGGCAAAAATCTCGGCAAACCGGCGTCGCTTGACAATTCAGGGCAGTGTGAAAAAATATTTTATCACTTTCAATGATTGAATTGATTTTTTATAAAATACATTTTTTTTAAAGAAACTGATAATATTCTTGTATGAATAATATTATCCAATCTGATATCTCAGTAACTCATTATAATAAACCTGAGTGTATTTAGATGTAATATTTTATAAATTGTACTCATTTAATTAAATCTTATTATCTTAGTGTATAAATTTCGAGATAAAAAATTCCTCATGTTTTGAATCCCACAGTAAATGAATAAATTGAAAATAGAAAGAGTTAACTTTTATTTAAAATATTGTGAAACATAACCTGTCGGCATACATGTGATAAAAGCGCCTTTTTGACTACAACCAAGCATCTTTTGACAGAACTAAGGAGTCAGATATAATTAATGTGTACAATATTATATATTAATTAAAAAATATATATATTTTCTGACAGTTAAAAGAGATTATTAAAGAGTTAAAAGTAATAAAACATTGTTGACTATTTAAAAAAGAAGTTTGTGATTTTGAAAATCAACGCATTAAATGCTCTTTTTACAATTTTTGCTATCAGAAAACGCTTTTGGTTTTGAAAAATCTGGACAGGGATTGGAGTAGGGAATAGAAATAAAATAAAGGTATAATTAATTTTCTCGTTCAGCTAATTTTTTGTTTCAAGTAATTTCTTAAAAATAATAATAATGGGATTTTACAATATTTACATGCATTAATCTAATTGAACCGAATTGGATTTGGACCGACCGCGGCCGGTGTTCCATGCGTTCCATATTTGGCACTGATTAATCGGGCTCGATCGGAAAACGGCGGAAACACTCGAGAAGCATTCTCAAACGAAACTATATGAAAAATCAACAATAAGGATTTCATAGTTTGCTATGCGGCTTAGGTTTCTGTCAACTTCATATAGACAATATCAATTTCTAAAATACGTTTTCGAGATTATGATGTTCACTATTTTTCTTATTCAAATTATTTTTCGAAAACTCAGTAAAGAGAATATCACTTTTTCATAGTGTTAATTCTTGAAATGGAGATTCATAATATTTCGTATTTAGAATACTACCTTGTCGTCTTCGTGTTTTAAATACTCGTATGATAATATTAAACTTCGGTACTGTAATACGAATAAGTGTAATAAAACCTCGGTTTTCCCTATTTTGGTACGATTTTATACCAAATTCTAATTCATTTTTTTCATTTATTCTAACAAAAGGTCTCTCAGTGTAACTTTTTCAATCCCCGCACGCAGATGAAAGATACCGTGATATTTGCTTTTGGTTGGAAGTTAAACTAATTTATCAAAAATTAATTTTTTCAGTTGGAGATTCGCCGTCTCAGTTTAAAAAATAATTTTTTCAACCGTCAACTCAACTGTTCTGTTTTTGGTTAAAAATTTACGTTTTTAAGTTGAAAATTCAACTATTTATTTGGAAATTCATGCATTATAATAAAAATTAATCTCTTTTTGTAGAAAATCAATCCTCTTGATTAAAAATTTTAATATTAGCTCAAAAATTTAACTATATTGTAGAAAAATCGTTTTTCAAATTTAAAATTAAGGCTCTAGCCGAATAAACATGGGAAAATTTCTTCAACTCGTATAGGGCTTATCTTTGAAGGGTGAGCGTCTACTATTGTAATAATAATAAAAATGTTTAAAAATAAAAATGTTTTTTTGTCCTTCCTCTTTCACGCAATTCATCTGGCATTTTTTTCTAGAATTACCTTCAATGACCCCCCAAAATTTTTATTTTTTCGTTATAATTGGTTAAGCCGTTTTCCACAAAAATTCATGTTTCGATTTTTGTATTTTTGACTATATCTTCTAAAAAATCATTTCTCAAAACTGATACTTTCCATAACTTATTTTTACATTAGTAGACACTTAACCCTGAAATATAAACGCAATTCGAGTTGGGGCACTTTCCTCGTGCTTATTCGGCTACAGCCTTTTTCAAAATGGAAATTTCACTATTCGGTTTTTTGATGAAAACTTATCTTTTTTATTCTAAAAAGTCAACTATTCACTTGAAAATTGATGTACTTTCTTTAAAACTCGTCCTTATTGGTATACAATTAATCTTCTTGGTTGAAAATTTAGCAATGAGGTTAACAATTTATGTATTTTGTTGAGAAATTTCATGTTTTTTGGTAAAAAATGCAAATTCTAGGTTGAAAATTAATCTTATTTTGGTTTAGGATACAACTAGTTTCTTAAAGATTCATGTTTTTTAGTTAAATTGAACTATTTTTTATTTAAAATGAAAATTTTTTCTTTGTCAAATCAAATAAATTTTTACAGTTTTTTTTCAAGAATTCATCTTTTTTGGTTGAAAATTCAACTTGTTTGGTTAAAAATTCAACAATTTGTTTGAAAGTTTAACTGTTTTGCCAATTCATAAGAAACAGTATGATTTTACCAAATCCCTAAACCATTCCACAGCACGAATTGTTATAGCTGGTCGTGTCAGACATGCGGTTTGGTATGCTAAGACTTTTTCGAATCCGCCTTTGTCACATTTCTGTATTCTTAAAATTTTCCTGAAATATTAAACAGTAGCCCATTTTATAACATTTTTATTATCAGCCTCTCTCTCTCTCTCTTCGTCATATTTTTTATTTTCTTATATTCCCTTGCTATTCACCTTTCGATTTTTTAAACTCACTATTCGTTTCTTTAAATCTTTCGCATTTGGAAATAATTTAGCCAACATTCTAATGAAATCAAAAGATTATACTCTTGAAACCGAAAACCAAGAGAAAATATTTTCCATTTAATGTTTTTGATCTCAATTTTGCCTGCATTGATTTCAACTTCATTCGAGATTTTTATATAGTTAATATATAGATGGTTTAGTCTAATTATCTAGCTTAATGCATTTGAACTATTTCTAATTATTTTAACATTTTAATTTTGCTTGTATTATATATATTCTTCTAAAATACTTAAAAAGGTATTTTCTAAAAAAGCTGATCGCCTTGGCTGAAACATTGACCAATCCGCATGGCTCGCGTTCCCTCTCTTAACTCGTCATGGAGACATTCAAGCAGTGTTTCTGACGGCGTGGTGTGCGTTCTGGACAGTCCGTGATATTCGATTTCCGGCCTTCTCAAAATGCTTCTGTGTTTTGCTCTTTGAAAAACGCAACTGCGATTTTGGAACTTCGTCTAGCTGATCGACGTCCGATTGATCTTCGACCGCGTTACGGCTCCTATGTATGTTCTGCTTTATTATATATTTTAGTTTAATAAATATCCACTTTCATATGCTTTAACTAGTTCTTGATTATGTTATCAAAAATTCTATTAAAAACATTAAATTGAGTTCCTAGTTTTGTTTTGTACTCATCATCAAACTTCATGAATTTCTTCCCCGAAATATTTCGTGCGGTGTTATTACGAACAGGAATATCTTTGTCGATAGCGACAGCTTTCCTCTCAACCCAGCAATTCATTTCTGCGAAAGTGAGGACACTTTACAAGGGACTTAATGGTTGACATTTACGTTCCAACGCTATAATCTCAGCCCGATCCAAACTTGCCCGCCCCTCAGTAACTTTTCGAGGACGATTCTCTGCTGATCGCGGCGGAATGTTCGCCCGCAAAATCCTCTCTTCATCAGTACAGGGTTTCCAGTCCCGTTCGACGAGCACTCCAATCGTACGAAATTGCACAAAAAAGTCTGATTGAATTAGTGGTCAAATTGTGGGGCTTTTGAATTCATTATCCAAGGATCTTTTCTTTAAAAGTCATATGTACGTCTTAAGTAATTGAAACTAATAGGGGTTGCGGAATACCGGTTTGACAACCAGAGCCTGTTGCCGGGATCGACCACGAAACCCCGGAGGCGCCCAACGGAAATAACGAACGCAACATTGAACGCAACGAGACCTCAAAGCCTCTACAAACTAAGGGGTCTATTTTTCAAGTGGGCCCGGTAATGGTTCCACAACAAAGCACTGCGATTCCTTGAGGCTCCACGTCGTTATTCAGACAAAATGGGGTAGTACATGAACGAGCAAGTACGCGAGATGTTAAGGGACAATATCGTCGAATGTACAACATTCACATTCAGTTTAGCCGGTTTCATCGGTCGAGAAAAGATTGTGACTATCGTTTTTAAGTTCACTGTCGGCGCTTGAATGATCCAACGGTCGATGATCCCGCTGCATGCATTTGCATCCATGAGACCTTGGAAGATATGGTTACCGCAAGGGTCTTTTTCAACTTCGAATTGAAAAGCGGATATTAGCAAATCCCGTTATCTCCAGAATCACGATTATACGACGCCTTCTGGACTAAAGAATGCGCCGAAAACATTTTAAAATCGTGTGCGGCATATTCTAGCTGAGTAATGAGGAGAATTTGCCATCGCATATCTCGAGGATATAATCAACTGTTCTGCTGATTGGAATGATCACCTGCAGCACATTGCCTTCGGTTTTCAACAGCTCGAAAATTATGGGCTCACGTTTTCGCCGAAGTAACAAAGCTTCGGGCGAAGTATCCTTCACTACGTAAGAATGCTCGACTGGAGCATCAGTATAGTTAAAATTGAGTTATAGAGTACATGGCCAATTCCTCTAGTAAATATCCTCGTTTTTCTAGCAGACCTGCTTTGGCCTAACCGTCCCTATAAATGGACTCAAGAAACACAAAAGGCCGTCGGGATAATTAAGGCGGTTCTAGCAAAGCAACTTCCTTTAAGTCGATTGAATCCGTCTCTACGTTTCTTCCTGCAGACAGATTTAAACGCCAAAGGTATGAGAGCGGTTCGTGTACAAGTAAGACCTGGCGCACAGTGGTATGGAATGGGAATTTACTATTCATAATCACCCACCGGTCGTATTTCTTAACGGTATATAAAATTTTTTTCAGAAATGCGCAGCATTCAATTTTTAAAATAACTGCGGTTTGCGACTTTGCGATTTTGACAGAGCAACAATATACAAACAAATAAGGTGACAAAATTGGCCATTTCAACTTTATGAATTTTTATCTCATAAAGAAATATGTTATTTGAGAATACCACGACGTACCACTCTACGGACAGCCTGGAACTGAAGAAAACCATCTTCTACATCCGTCATTTTTTCTTCTGGCCCAATATGATTTGTGAAATTTGATGCTATATCGTTGAGTGAAGGACATTTTAACTCAGTGGCGGAAGATTTCTCACTTCATGTCTGGGATGCTATGATATATGGGCCGAGGCCATCGATGTTGGAGTAGCGAGCTTTGGATAACGCCAGTGTACGCCCAAAAACCCAACTAAGCGGCATAAAGAGGAGATAAAAAAGAACCTCAGATCCCGCCTCTACCACAAAAGCCAAAGAAATTGGGATAGATGTCTTCCTGATATCTTTTTCTTTCACTCAGAAATCACCGAAAAGCAGCAAGTCGAATCACTCCGAACTACCTGCTTCTCAGAAGAACCATTGATCAACCAGAAGAAGTTCGCTTTCTGAAGAGCTTCCTCTCGAGCAATTCGAGAAAAATGGTTGTATACAGACAGAAACAAACTATCTAGGAATTCTAAGTGTTTCAATATCAAACTAGGTCAATCCAAAACGGGAGACTATCAAATCATCCAAAATATTCCTGGGCATGTATATTGGGCCTCAAGAATGAGTTTTCACAGGAAATTCATACTCGGGTAAAAATCATAAGTATGGGAGCGATCAATCATTGACTTTCTGAAGTATAAAACATGTGTAGCAAATGAGACAATCCCGTACATGAAGTATATTGATCCAGTATAGCTAAAGTATAGACAAGATATAGCTGAAGGATATCTGATGTATAGCTGAAGTCTAGATGAAGTATGGGATATACTTTATCTATGGAGCGTTATTTCTCAAGTGTACCCACTCAAAAAGTCAAAGTTGTCCGATCTAAGTTAAACTTAGACAAAGCGTTGTGCTATTGGATGGTAGTTTACGGGGAACAAATTTTGTCATTCGGATAAGTATTGGCCGAGGGGGAGGGGGTGAAAGTTTTGGGATTTTCGTGGATATCGTCTATTTCGGCGATTTTTAACTCTTGTAATAGCGATGAAAAAAATGTTGTCCAGTACAGTTTCGATAGAGTTTTTCACGCGCTTTCGATTGGTGCTACGCATTTTTTTAAAAAACACATATTTGACCTTCAAAAATGAAGGTCAAAAATAAATTTGACTTTTTTTCGAAATAAGACAGGTTTTTTTTGGTCTTAACAGAAAGCTTAGGTTTTTTCCTATAAGACTATGCAGATGATAAAGTGGGATTCAAATGTTTGATTTATGAAAATAAGCGTTGAGTACTCCGGTACGCGCATGAGGCCGGCGCTAGAGCCCCACGGCGCACCGTGGTGCCTTCGTGGTACTGTTTTTACGAAAAGTAATAATACAGGGTGTTTTTTTTAACTTGAGACAAGGAAATATCTCAAAAAATACGTATCCTACGGAAAAAATGTCTGAAATAAAAACTTTTTATTTTCAAGGGGGAAAAAAGATTTGCTAAAATTTACCCCACTCCCACCCCCAGAGAAGGCAGGGGTGGGGGTAACTTTGTAATTCCAAATGGAAACCCCAATTTTTTATCACAGATTCAGATTCTCCTTTACGAAATACGTAAGTTTTATTCGGAAAATTTGTTTCGATTCGCGATAGATGGCGCTGCACTTGTGAAAAATGAAATTGTTGACACTACTTTTAGCTCTACCCAGGAATAACGACGCGGACGTAGTAGTTGTCTATTCCCTTCGGAGTGCTTAATTTCGTAGAGTCTCCTTGCCTCTCACCATCCATCGGGGTGCTTGAACTTTTGGCAACGGGACAGTAAAAGTGATAAAACTGTCGAAAACCATTCCCGAATGCAGTTGGTTGACGACAGTCGATTTTGGATGTAGACATTACATATCATCGAGTCTCCACTGTCTACAATCCTCGACGTCATCCGGCCGAGCGATAACCGCGTCTGTCCGTGCTTAACGTTTATTCATTAGGAAGGTTGATTGTGTTCATTTGATTTGGGTGTGTTGGTTGCTTTCGTTTGGGTTATTGTTGTTGGTCACGTTCGTTTGAGTTGGTTTGGGTGTCGTTGTATTTCCTCATTACCTTACTTCATTACTTTTACAATGGAAATTCTATCTCAGCAACACAAGATTGAAATGATTCTCATTTATGGAGAAAGTGGCAGGAATATCAATGATGCT
Organism: Andricus curvator; assembly: GCA_932195095.1. Lineage (NCBI taxonomy): Eukaryota > Metazoa > Arthropoda > Insecta > Hymenoptera > Cynipidae > Andricus > Andricus curvator. Next base: position 294,538 of record CAKNYM010052674.1, read on the forward strand.
CTCACGCTTTATGCTCAACGCTTTCCAGAAAGTGTTCCTTCACGCGCTTCTTTTTACCGGGTTGTCCGAAACTTTATCACTGACGGAAGTGTACAACCGAAAAAAAGGAAGCGTCAAGTAACAGTTACTGGAGTTGATAATGAAATTGTAATTTTAGCTGCAGTCACTCATGACCCTCATGTTAGTACTCGACAACTAAGCCGCTATTCCGGAATGTCTCTATCCAGTGTTTAGAAGGTATTAAAACGTAATAATTATCATCCGTATCATATTTCACTGCATCAAGAACTTCATGGCAATGATTTTCAGAACCGAGTGACATTTTGTCAATGGGCGGTTCAGCAGATACAAGGAAACCCGAATTTCTTTTTTATAGTACTCTTCATAGACGAGTCGTCTTTCACAAACCATGGTAACGTTAATCGGCACAACATGCATTATTGGAGTGTAGAAAATCCACATTGGTTGCGTGAAGTTGAGCATCAGCGTCCATGGTCCGTGAACGTTTGGTGTGGAATAATTGGAGATCAACTTATCGGTCCGTATTTTATTGATGGAAATTTAAACGGTGAAAAATATCGTAACTTTTTATAAAATCAACTTCCAATATTGCTGGAAGACCTAAGCTTGGAAGTGCGACACAACATGTGGTTTCAACATGACGGTTGTCCAGCACATTATGCGGCAATCGCGAGGAAAGTACTCAATCGCGAATTCAATGGACGATGGATCGGTAGAGGAGGTCCAGTAAATTGGCCTGCCAGATCGCCAGATCTTACGGCGCCGGATTTCTATTTGTGGGGTTATCTAAAGAATCGCGTGTATCAAGAAGTGCCCATAACTCGTGATAACATGATCGAGCGAATCAGGTCTGCTTGTGCACAAATATCACCAGACACAATTCGCAGTTGTGTGGAATCTTTCAAAGCTCGGATTAACAAGTGCATCGAAGTGCGAGGACACCATTTTGAGCACTTATTGTAAAATAATTAATCAAAATCAAGCATTCCTGTGGTGAGAGGCAAGGGGACTCACCGAAATCAAGCACCCCGATGGATGGTGAGACGCAAGGGTACTCACCGAAATTAAGCACCCCGAAGGGAATAGACAACTACTACGTCCGCGTCGTTATTCCTGGGTAGAGCTAAAAGTAGTGTCAACAATTTCATTTTACGCAATTGCAGCGCCATCTATCGCGAATCGAAACAAATTTTCCGAATAAAACTTATGTATTTCGTAAAGGAGAATCTGAATCTGTGATAAAAAATTGGGGTTGCCATTTGAAATTACAAAGTTACCCCCATCCCTGCCTACTGTGGGGGTGGGGGTGGGGTAAAATTTAGCAAATTTTTTTTCCCCCTCGAAAATAAAAAGTTTTTATTCCAGACATTTTTTCCGTAGGATGCGTATTTTTTGAGATATTTCGTTGTCTCAAGTTAAAAAAAACACCCTGTATATGCTAGTATATTTGATCGCTCTCTGCGTTTTACAGGGTTGAGACTTCCATTATTAAATGCTGATGTCTAGTCTTCTATCTGTCTTTCTTTCAGTCTTTCGTTTTTTTAGTGACAGTTGTTTTCACTTTGTTTACTAATTTTTGTTTCTTCTCTTTTTGGGAAGTAGTCGCATTCCGTGGCTGAGGAAAATTTCTTCAATTAAAGTCTCCCATCTTCAGTAGGTATAAATGCATGGTATTGCAAAGTCCCTTTGATTGTCACTGCAGCACCGAATCTGATTTTCAGATCTTCGGCAGTGGCTTCGTCATCTTCCTTGCTACTAAAAATGATTCCAGTTTCCGTGCAGTACTTCTTTGCCCACTGAAGTAAGGATGAGGCTTCTAGGATGCGATCTTCAGCGGAACATTGTAGACTAAACCTTGCTGCATTTCGTTTAACATTCGCCCCTATGCCATCACATGCTCATTGCTAATATCCTAGCTCACAAGGCAGATTTCGGAATTCCAGCTGAGTGGCATTACCATCCTACCGCTCATGGTGAGGGAGCATGTGATGGCATAGGGACGAATGTTAAACGAAATGCAGCAAGGTTTAGCCTACACTGTTCCGCTAAAGATCGCATGCTAGATGCTTCATCCCTATTTCTGTGGGCAAATAAGTACTGCAAGGAAACTGAAATCATTTTAGTAACAAGGAAGCTCACGAAGCCACTGCTGAAGATCTGAAAAGCAGATTCGGTACTGCAGTGACAATCATAGGGAGTTTGCATTACCATGCATTTATACCTACTGAAGATGGGAGACTTCAATTGAAGAAATTTTCGTCAGGAACGGAATGCGACTACTTTCCAAAAGAGAAGAAACGAAAAGTAGAAAACAAAGTGAAAACAACTGTCACTAAAAAAACGAAAGGCAGAAAGAAAGGCAGATAGAAGACTAGACATCAGCATAAAAAAACTTCAAACTTTAATTTTACTTAATTCATAAAACCACTTTTTCGACCCGACCACTTATTCAATAACTTGATGTTCCGAAATTCAAATTTTTTTTCAAAATTCATCAGTGAACGTCATGCAGGCATTTGAATAATGGCAGTCTCAACCCTGTAAAATGCAGAGAGCGATCAAATATACTAGCATATATTATTACTTTTTGTAAAAACAGTACCATGAAGGCACCACGGTGCACCGCGGGACTCTAGCGCCAGCGTCATGCGCGTACCGGTATACTCAACGCTTATTGTCATAAATTAATAATTTGAATCCCACTTCCTAATCAACATAGTCTTATAGGATAAAACCTAAGCTTTCTGTTAAGACCAAAAAAAAAAAAAAAAAAAAAAAAAAACTTGTCTTATTTCGAAAAAAAGTCAAATTTGTTTTTGACCTTCATTCTTGAAGGTCAAATATTTATTTTTTGGGAAAATGCGTATTACCAATCGAAAGGGCGTGAAAAATTCTATCGAAACTGTGCTGGACAACATTTTTTTCATCGCTATTAGAAGAGTTAAAAATCGCCGGAATAGACGATATCCACGAAAATCTCAAAACTTTTACCCACAACGCTTTGCCTAAGTTTAAGTTATATCGGACAACTTTGACTTTTTGAGTGGGTACACTTGAGAAATAACGCCCCCTATACTTAAGTATCAAGAACAGAATGGCACTTATTTGTTTTTAAGATAACCTAGCAACGGGATAGAAATAATGCATCAGGAATGATAGCTCGTCTGATAACACAAAAAGGTTCGCGATTCAGAATCATTGATTCCCAACCAGCATATAGTATTATTATCATAAAAACTTAAAAAGTTGTAACCAAATTATTATTTGCGTGAAATATAAAATCTTAAATTATTTTTGATATAAAGTCAGACAATAGAAGTGGCAATTAACATTTTAGTTATTTGCATTTTACTCATTTCAAAAACCACTAACAATATTTTTTGATGTTATGAAAAGTATGATTCTGGATATCTAATTTCATGTATTTCAAGTATCCCATTGTCTCTCTGCGTCAATTATACGACCATATGATTTCCCAGATGTTTTCCTAGATCAATCCCAAACACACATTTTTTTACCTGGGTAGTTACGCTTTTTTTCTGCCCCAATACACACAATTCCAGCGCAGAAAGCCGGTGAAGAACTGCAGTCATAAAAATCACAACCGAAATCCGACCGTCCGTTCCAGAAAGATCATACGCTCAGCACAAACAGGTTTCCGACGTGGCAAATTTGGGCATCACTCCTCATAGTGAAAGAGATGTATAGAAGCCTGAAAAGAGTGGACAGGTCTCCCCATATGGTGGAAACTTTGGGATTTCACCACCCACAATGTAAAATGTGTGTCTCGGGACGCACGGTAGAATTGAAACTTTGAAAGAATGTTCAAGTGGAATGAATGTGTCAAATTCGAATAATTCGCGAAATTAAAGGAATTCCGTAAATATAATGAATTTCTTGACTTGCGTAAATTCCTTGAATTCCTTAAGTTTAATGAATCCCATGACTTCTCCATCAATTCCTTGAACTCTATGAATTCCTTGAATACCATGAATAGCTCAAACTCCATGAGTTCCTTGAATTCCATGATTTCCTTGAATTCTATGAATTCTTTGAATGACACGAATTTCTTGAATTGCACGTATTCCCTGCATTCCATGAATTCCCCGAATTCCCTGAATTCCACGAATTCCTTGAATTTCATGAATTCTATGATTTCTATGAATTCCATGAATTCATTATATTCCACGAATTCGGTGAATTCAGTGATTCGAAATAATCCGAAACAATTCGAATCAAGTTTTCAATCCTCTTCAACGCTTTTCAATCCGTATTTCAATCCTTCTCTATTCATGTATCGGCACCAACTTCAATCCGAACCTATACCGAATCCATTTTTCAATCCGCACACACCTTTCAATCCTTTTCAATTCGTGCGCCCAATACGATGAATCCAAGGCTCATATACAAATTCTTTTCAATCCTGCTCAATTATTGCATTAACATTAATTTTAATCCGGCTCAATCCGAATTTTTCCAAACTCGCCATTCAACTATTTTGAATCCGAATGAATCTGTCCCCTTCTATAAAACCTCTGGAATTTTGACAGCTTTCACGTATCTTTTAGCATTTTCCGGACATCTTAAAATATATCAAATTTCTTAAATAATAATACTATTTGTTATTTATGAATAATTTTTAAAATTTTCGCGTATGCCTCGCCGTTTTCGAGATTGTTAAAAATTATTATTTCTTCCCTTCGAACATTTTTTTATTTGAGTAGTTTGTGATGGCCGAGGACTAGCCCTTGTATAAAACCCTGAAAACTTTGTCAGTTTTGCGTATTTAACTGTTGCGAGATTATTCAACATTTATTTAAAGAATTTTGAAAGTCCTTTTACGGGGTTTATTCATGGTGGCCAAGGACCATCAGCCTTTCGAAAATCCGGATATTTTTTCAGTTTTTGCGTATCTCATCGTTTTCGAGACAACTCAAAATTTTTATTTTGGAAATATTTCTACTGAGCTAATTCGGCGTACCCGAGGACTATCCCGGTCTGGCTTACCCCGAAAATTTAGTCAGTTTTTTGCGTCTCTTTACTTCACTCTTCTTTACTATGTTAGTTAAGGGTGTTCGAGGATCTTCATCAAACCATGCAAATTTGTTCAGTTTAATCGTTCTATTGTGTTAGTTCGAAATTGTCGAAAACAATCCTGCTCTACAAACCCCTGAAAATTTAATGAGTTATCACGTTTTTATGTCCGTTTCCGAGATAATTAAACATTTTTTTTGTTTTAATTTTTAAATATGTTACCTGGATAAGGTCAGGGTAGACAAGGTCCATCCCCCTGTGAAAAAACTTCAAATATATTTCAGTTCTCGCGTATCTCTCACCGTTTTTAAGATAACACAAAATTTGTATTATTTTTTTTTTAATTCCTAAATTATTTCTATTGGGTTAGTTCGAATTGGTCAAAAACCAATCCCTTCTGTAAAATCTTAAAAAAGAATTCAGTTTTCAGGTATCTGTGACCCTAGGGTGGCTCTTATTTATACTTGGTGATTTTTTTTCGAATTCCTCTGCTCTCACTCCCCAGTTTTGTTCGAATGCCAAAAAAAAATCTCCTCCAAATTTGAGCAAAATCGGTTAATATTTAGGGAAGGGGCAAAGACCATGAAGTTTCGCATTGATTTAACATGGGAAAAAGTCAGCTTTTTGTAAATCTAATACTTAAACGCGTGAAAATTTGTAAGGGAAAATTATTTGCAGCGAAACACAGAGAATCTCGGCATTTCTCTATCCTTCTTCTGCAAATTCTCTGTAAATTAGGTCTGACAAAGATTTGCAGAAAAACGTACCATGTGGAGACAAACATTGGCGGACAAATGCAGGGAAGCTCTGCCTCTTTCTACAGTTTCTCTGCAAACAAGGTCTTAGGGAGATTTGCAGAAAAAGGACTTAGAAGAAATTTATCAAGAGGAATTGCATGCAGAAAGAAGCAGAAAAAGCCTCTTTGGTTCTCTAATTTCTCTGTGAATTAGGTGTGACGGAAATTTGCAGACAAAAGTATCACGTACAGAGAAATATTTGCAGACGAATGCAGGAAAGCTCTGCTTCTTTCTACAGTTTCTCTGCAAACAAGGTCTTAGCGAGATTTGCAGAAAAAGGACTTAGAAGAAACTTATCGAGAGGAACTGCTTGCAGGGGAAGCAGACAAAATTTGCTTCTTCCTGTAATTATTCTGTCAATAAGATGTGGCGGAGATTTGCAGTAAAAAGACGTACGCAATACACTTACCTTGATCCCAATTTCCATAGCCGCCACTTGCTTGTAAGCTTAATGCTGTAAAATACAATAAAAATGTATCAAAACTAATGAGACAGCAATTTGGCATATTGGTTGTGAAGCATGCTAATTGATTAAACAGATTGGGGGCCGTGCATAAATTGTGTGAAGTCTTTGGGTTTGGGGTAGGGGGAATAAGAACGATTTAAAAAACATAGTATGTACGGCACTATGATACGTATTCAGAACCATTTCTTACGTAAGATATTTTGAAGTGAACAGCTGTTTGAAAGCACAATATAGTGATTACTCTAGTACCTAACGCATTACATGTAAAAAATGTATGCTACTTTGTTGATAATTGTAACAGTATTACTTGTAATTAGACTAATGATATTAGAAGTACATAGTAATATCAGTATTACTATCAGATGTTACAATCAGAACTTTAAGAAATAATAATAAATAAATAAACAAATAAGCCGTCACCCACAAAATTATGTGATGCGCTTGTCTAAAATGTCCATCCCTGCATGCAGATGAAAGATACCGTGATATTTGCTCGTAACCCCAAAATGTTATTCGGTTCAAAATTTAATTTTTTCGTTGAAAATTCAACCATTTTTAGAGTAGAGAATTCACCTATTCTTCTAAACATTTTACTTATCTAATTGAACGATTAGCTTTAAAATTTAACTATATTGTAGAAAAATCGTTTTTTTTTTCAAACTTAAAATCAAGGCTCCAGCCGATTAAGCATGAAAAAAGCCGTTTTCAGAAAAATTAGTGTTTCAATTTATGTATTTTCGACTGTAACTTCTAAAAAATCATTTGTCAGAGCTGATTTTTGCATAATTTATTTATACATTAGTAGACACTTAACCCCGGAATATAAACCCAATTAGAGTTGGGGCACTTTCCTCATGCTTATTCGGCTACAGCCTTTTCCTAACTGGAAATTTTACATTTCGATTTTTTGTTGATAAGTGGTATTTTTTATTTTTAAAAGTCAACTATTCAGTTGAAAATTGATGCACTTTCTTTGAAACTCGTCCTTATTGATACTGTTGGATTGGGATATTCACGGAAGTCCAGCTGGCTGCTTTGTCGTCCGCCACGCCCTCTCGACCATGCCCACTCCTACTTTCGCTTTCGGACTGTACGCTCTCTCCCGCGGGGAGAGTCATGACGCCAGTGTTTCCGGATCGCGCGATTAATCGCAAATTGGGCTACTCAAGTCCAAAAGACCCGTGAATTGGGCTATTTTGGCCGCGAACCGCAAGGATTGAGTTTCACGTCTTTTCCGAGTTAAGAGTTGGTAATTCCGCCCTCCGGCTATCCTTGCTATCGCAGCCGCCAATGTCGGCTCCTGCGCTCTGATTGGTCGAGACGTGAACGTCAACAGCAATTGCAACGTCGGCGAGAACCGCGCGTATGGGCTTGTGATACAGCCAGTGTTACCAGATCGCGCGATTAATCGCAAATTGGGCTACTTCAGGCGGAAAGTGCGCGATTTTGGGCTAATCAAGCGTGCGCGGTTTTCGTGCGACTTGGGCTCACCCAAGATTCGACTCGCTTAAGCAGGGATTTGGCAAAACTGCACAGCGCCAGTAGTGTGGTTGTAGCTTTTGACCCGGCAACACGTCAATAAAGATAATTCTCAAGTTGAACAGCCGATAATGCAAACATGAGAAGTAGGAGATCTATCCAACAAAAAGTCTTTCTCAGGATGGACAAATTAGCTGAAGCTAATACTGCTCTCCAGGATTTCCTCCCCGAAGATGTTAACCTATGGAGTCTGAACTGTGTAGTTTACGAGAAGGCGGTCTGCCTGCTCAGCGACAATAGAAGTAAAGATACTTCAGTACGCCTGGGTAAGACTCGCGAGCGTATTGCACAGCTTCAGTTCAAAATCGAAACGCCGAGACGGCATTCATCAAATGTTCAGTGCGTGATTAGCTACATAACATCAAATAAAAAATTAATTTAAAAAATTAGGGCATTTGCTCGAAACTTAAGCAAAGCAAATCACACGCTGACTAAGTGTAAACTATTGACCATCAAGCAGCACTGGACGCAAAAAATAAGATCTCTCTCAATAGTGAAACAGTGACTTGAACGGCGAGTAAAGTGGATGGAGGAAAATTCCACCATTTCTACTCATTCTTCCCGCCTGTTCAATAAAACGTCACGAGCCGTTAAAACTCCTAGTCGAGAAGAGATTCAATTCTTCCGTGAGCAAGTATATGGAGATGCTTATCAGATAAATGAAGACGCTTCAGATATATCACTCTTTCGCAACTTTTGAAAAGGCAAAGGTTACAAGGGCCAGAGGAAGAGTGTCCACTAATTAATGTTGAAGAAGTAAAGAAAGTTATTGCTAGAACTGAAAACTTTTCAGTGCGAGGGCCAGATAAGATCAACAACTTTTGGTGGAAGTAGGTCACTTCTACGCACCAACATCTAGCTCCTATGTAATTACTACTTTCTTAAACGTAGAACAACCCATCCCGCAGTGGCTAGTGAAAGGACGCACGGTATTGATCCCCTAAGACCGGAGATTTGTCAATTCCAAAGAACCACAGTTCATAGCTTCCTTAAAGACCAGCTACATGATATTCACTGGCTTCCTCAAAGAGAGGATATTAACATCTATCGAGCCGGTATGGTATGCAATAGTTAAACAACGTGGATGCAAGAGAGGGCTGACAGGTTGCAGGGAGAACCTGTTAATAGACAGGTGTATTACCTAGAACTCGATCAGGTATCGACGCAATCTGTCCATGGCTTGGATTGAATATCGTGAGGCATTCGATAATACGAACCATGAGCTACTTATTGAGCTCCTTGAGTGCCTGGAGGTGCATCAGAGAATAGGGAGATGCATAAAAGAACTTATACTCTGGTGAGGTGGGTCTTCCAAGGAGAATCTCTAAGTCCGATACTTTTCTGCATCTCCCTCTTGCCTCTATTTATTGTGCTCCGCGGGAAAAGCTCTTGATACCTATGTGGTCCGTCGAACAGAAGAGAATATAGGGTCAACCACCTTATATACGTCGACGACCTTGAACTCTTTGCCTCTTCAAAAGAGGACCTTGGCATCCTTGTGGCGGCGGTAAATAGGTACTCTAAAGCGATTGGCATTAGCTTTGGATTGAACAAGTGTGCCTGCATCCATATGCACAAGGGCAGACCAGCAACTACGTCATCGCGTGCCGATCAGGATGTTCAACTCATAGGTGGAAATACCAGTCAACATTTCCGTAATGGAGAAACATATGCATATATTGGAATACCGCAAGCGGAAACCCAAATTGTGCGTGTGTTGAAAACGGCCCTTGAAAAAAGGTATCTCCAAATTCTCAGAAAAATGTGGGCTTCCGAATTGTCTGGGAAGATTAAGATCCAGTCGACCAGTATGCTGTCCGTTGCTATACTGCTCTACACATTTGGTGCAGTAAAATGGAACGTCCATGAGTTGAAGCAACTTGACCGAAGCACACGCTAGATGATGACGATCCATCGAATTCATCGTCGTAGATCTTCCGTACCTCGAATATACCTCCCTCGAGATAAAGGGGGTAGAGGTTTGCTGAGCTCGGAGAGTCTTCATCGAAGAACGGTTCTGGCTACAGTCTGCTCAGTTCCGGATAGCACAGATTCTCTTATGCGACTCGTACATCAACATGAAGTCGTCAATGCTGCGGCGTTTCTATACCGTGCCGCAGATAGGGCCGCATACGAGCTTGGTCTCCCATTTGATTCCAGCGACACAACATATGACCTAGAATCACTAACACCTTTGGTGCTCAAAAGTCATGTGTAGGAAGCTGGGTAAATTTTACGGCATCATACGTAGAGAAGAGCTATCGATGGGTCTGTCCAAGATATTTCGCAAGTCTGCTGGATTGAGATCGGAGATTCAGGAATTACTTTTTGCCTATCAATACGGCGTTATAGACACCTAAGTCTACCGCGAGCGCATAATAAATACACCTGTAGGCAATACCAACTGCCAAGCGTGCAATTAAGAGCCAGAAACACTTGGACAAGTTCTCAGTGGATTGGTAGCTCTAAGAAAGTATCCAGAGGTAAAACCTTCATCTCCAAATATAAAAATTAATTAAGTAAATTTTCCGCTCTTGCTTATCATCTAGGACAGAAAGAGCAGAAGTGGATGACGTACACGTTCCAGTTGCGTCGGGATTGGTTGCTTTAAGGAACCATGATCGTAGCTTCCAGAGCCTACAACTTCTCAAAATAACCCCACCGAAGGTGTTCTCTCATTGGCGTCGCGGTAGGGCTTGAGCATTCCTCTCATACATTTGACGGCTATGTTGGCTTTAGCACTGCTACTGACAGTGTTTCCCATGTCATACGGGCAGAGAACAAAGAGAAAAGGGACTAAGAGGATCACTAAAAACCTTTAAATCAAAGGAGAAGTTGCGCAACCTGTGTGGACGTTGGTCGCTTCCAGAGGATCGTCAAGGTGCCCTGGTGCTACTGCCAGCTTTTCCTGACAGCATGGCTTTTCGGCAAAGCTTTGTAGTGAATTTTCCGGAAATAAGGGCAGTAACTCAACACGACTTCAAATAACGAAGGCGTCAAATAATAGACGGGAAACTCCTGCCCAGAAGAACCATGGACCGAATGAGATCTGTGGTTAAGAATGCATTCCGCCAGCAACGCCAAGGTGCGCACGCCAAAAAGAGGATCAAGAGGACGCCAAAAATAAATAGAGACGCGATCAGTTGTCACTTTCGGGCAACGGCACGGGGAGGACCCGTCAGTGAAGAACAACATGGTCTCTTCGCGGGTCTTCATCTCAAACTGGCCCAAAGAATGACGGAGCAACAACTTGCTGATTAATTATGATCCATTAAGCGGCGCCACCTTACATCCGAGGTAGAAATAAATATCATCGAAAAACATGGATCATCTTGAGTCATGACCTTGTGCCGTCGAGGCAATAACTGAGGAAACTTCATATAAATACCTGTGTATTCTCAAATCCAACGGTATTCAGCATACGATAGTTGAAAAAAGCTGAATGACTGCTTTCACTATAATACTCAAATTGATTCCGAAGAGTTCTATGAACGCGGCGAACAAAATACACCTTTGGGCTCATCAAATATTCTGACACCAACCTTGAAAGGTTAAACAGAACCATCCGCGTAGAAGAGACGAAGCACCGAATGCACCACACATGATGAAAAACCGGGTTCACCCGAGAATAAGTTTGAAAAACATACATATAATAATAATAACGTAAGGAATACACTTACCCCGTTCATAATTTCCATGGTTGCCACTTCCTTGTAAACTTAATGCTGTAAAAACACAATAAAGATGTATCAAAATTAATGCGACAGCAATTTGGCATATTGGTTGTGAAACGTGTGGAGGGGAAAACAACGATTAAAAAAATAGTATCTACGGTAGTATGATACGTATTTAGAACTATTTCTTACTTAAGGTATTTTGAAGTAACAGGAACTGCTTGAAGAAAGAAGCATAAAAAGCCTGCTTCGTTCTGTAATTTCTCTGTGAATTAGGTGTGGCGGAGATTTGCAGAAAAAAGTACCATGTAGAGAGACATATTTGCAGACAAATGCTGGCAAGCTCTGCTTCTTTCTACAGTCTCTCTGAAAACTAGGACTTAGCGAGATTTGCAGAAGAAGGACTTAGAAGAAACTTATCGAGAGGAACTGCTTGCAGGAAGAAGCAGACAAAATTAGCTTCTTCCTGTAATTATTCTGTCAATAAGATGTGGCGCAGATTTGCAGTAAAAAGACGTACGGAATACACTTACCTTTATCCCCATTTCCATAGCTGCCACTTGCTTGTAAGCTTAATGCTGTAAAAATACAATAAAAATTTATCTAAATTAATGGGACAGCAATTTGGCATATTGGTTGTGAAGCATGCTGATTGATTAAACATATTGGGGGCCGTGCATAAATTGTGTGAAGTATTTGGGTGTGGGGTTAGGGGGAATAAGAACGATTTAAAAAAATAGTATGTACGGCACTATGATACGTATTTAGAACCATTTCTTACGTAAGATATTTTGAAGTGAACAGTTGTTTGAAAGCACAATATAGTGCTTACTGTAGTACCTACCGCATTAGATGTAAAAAATGTATGCTACTTTGTTGATAATTGTAACAGTATTACTTGTAATTAGACTAATGATATTAGAAGTAAATTGTAATATCAGTATTACTATTAGATGTTACAATCAGAAATTCAAGTAATAATAATAAATAAATAAACAAATAATGTTCACCCACAAAATTATGTAATGCGCTTGTCTAAAATTTCCATCCCTGCATGCAGATGAAAGATACCGTGATATTTGCTCGTAGCCCCAAAATGTTATTCGGTTCAAAATTTAATTGTTTCGTTGAAAATTCAACCATTTTTTAAAAAGTCTTTCTACGTGGCTAAAATTCAACTGTGTGGTTAAAAACTCGTCTTGCTTGCTCAAAAGTTCAATAAATTTTTTGAATTCTTAATGCCTCATGACTACAAAATCTTCTGGGTACAAAATTCACCTATTTTGCTAAACATTTTACTTATCTGATTGAACGATTAGCTCTAAAATATAACTATATTGTAGAAAAATCGTTTTTTCAAATTTAAAATCAAGGCTCCAGCCGATTAAGCATGGGAAAATTTCCCCAACTCAAATAGGGCTTATTTTTCAAGGGTGAGCGTCCACTAATGTATCAATAATAGTAATTTACGCTAAGTATTAGCTAAAAAACATATAATTTTCCGTTAAAATCACTTAAGCCGTTTGCAGAAAAATTAGTGTTTCAATTTTTGTATTTTCGACTATAATTTGTAAAAAATCATTTCCCAGAGCTGATTCTTTGCATAAGTTATTTTTACATTAGTAGACACTTAACCCCGAAATATAAACCCAACTCGAGTTGGGGCACTTTCCTCATGCTTATTCGGCTACAGCCTTTTCCTAAATGGAAATTTTACATTTCGATTTTTTGTTGATAAGTGGTCTTTTTTATTTTTAAAAGTCAACTATTCAGTTGAAAATTGATGTACTTTCTTTGAAACTCGTCCTTATTGGTACTGTTGGATTGGGATAATCACCGAAGTCCAGCTGGCTGCTCTGTCGTCCGCCACGCCCTCTCGACCATGCCCACTCCTACTTTCGCTCTCGGACTGTACGCTCTTTCCCGCGGGGAGAGTCAGGATGCCAGTGTTGCCAGATCGCGCGATTAATCGCAAATTGGGCTACTTCAGCGTTTCTGTGCGCGACTGAAATCGGTTATTCGGGACAAGTCGCAATTTGGGCTATTTAAGTCCGAGAGACCCGTGAATTGGGCTATTTTGGCCGCGAACCGCAAGGATTGAGTTTCACGTCTTTTCCAGGTTAAGAGTTGGCACTTCTGCCCTCCGGCTATCCTTGCGATCGCAGCCGCCAACGTCAGCTCCTGCGCTCTAAATGGTCGAGACGTTAACGCCAACAGCAATCGCAATCGCAACGTCGGCGAGAACGGGAGTGTGGTACAGCCAGTGTTGCCAGATCGCGCGATTACTCGCAAATTGGGCGTCTTCAGGCCGAAAGTGCGCGATTTTGGGCTATCCAAACGTGCGCGGTTTTCGTGCGACTTGGGCGCACCGAAGATGCGACTCGCTTAAGCAGGGATCTGGCAACACTGCACGACGCCAGGAGTATGCTTGTAGTTTTTGACCCGGCAACACGTCAATAAAGATAATTCTCAAGTTTAACTGCCAAATCTTTCTTGGTTAAAAATTCAACTCTGGTTGAAAACCCATCTACTTGATTTGAAAATGGATCTCTCTTGGTAGAAAGTTAATGTTTTTTTGGTAAAAAATGCAAATGTTAGATTGAAAATTAATCTTCTTTCGGTTGATGATACAACTATTTTCTTAAAAATTCATGTTTTTTGGTTAAATTCAACTGTTTTTGATTTGAAATTAATTTTTTTTCTTTTTCAAATCAAATAACTTTTTACATTTTTTTCTTGTCAAGAAGTTATCTTTTTTGGTTGAAAATTCAACTTTTTTGGTAAAAAATTCAACGACTTGATTAAAACTTTAACTGCTTTGTCAATTCATAAGAAACAGTAACATTTTACCAAATCCCTAAACCCTCTCACCGCACGAATTGTTATAGCCAGTCGTGTCAAACATGCGGTTAAGTATGTTAACACTTTTTCCAATCCGCCTTCGTGACATGTCTGCATTTTTTTTAATTTTTCCTGAATGCCAACAGCCATACCACGCTGAAAAAACCAGTTCTCGTCAGATCACTGAAGTTAAGCAGCGTTGGGCGCGGTTAGTGCTTGAATGGGTGACCATTCGAGAAAACTGAGTGCTGTTGGCACATCGTGGGTGTGGTGAGCCCACACTTGTAGTTATTTACTACAAGAAACTAACCTAGAAACACTACTCTAATCGGGTAGTGTCACGCCTACCCTGAAAGGGAAATGGCTTAATGGTATACATTAAACAGTAGCCCATTGTATAACATTTTTTCATAAGACTCTCTCTCTCTCTCTCTCTTGGTCCTATTTTCTATTTTCTTACATTCTCTTCCTATTTGCCTTGGGATTTTTTAAGCTCACTATTCGTTTCTTCAAATATTTCGCAATTTGGAACAATTTGGCCAACATTCTAATGAAACAAAAAGATTAAACTCTTGAAATCGAAAAAAAAGAGAAAATATTTTCCATTGTATGTTTTTGATTCAAATTTTGGCTGCTTTGATTTCAACTTCATTCGAGATTTTGTTGAGTCTAATTATCTAATATAATGCATTTGAACTATTTCAAATTATCTGAAATTTTAATTTTGATCTACAATACTTCAAAACACATTTTCTAAAAAAGCTGATGACCTTGGACCTAGGAAAGTGTAGCTGACTGACGTTGGATTGATCTGCGACCGCGGTTTATGGCTGCTGTATATTTTCTGCTCGCGCTGCCGTTTCATCACATATTTTAGTTTCATAAATATCCACTTTCATATGATTCAACTAGTGCTTACTTTACTTTCATCCAAAACTCTATTCAAAAACATTGAATTGAGTTGCTAGTTTCGTTTCGGACTCATCATCAAACTTCATTAATTTCTTCCCCGAAATATATTTTGTGCGGGATCATTACGAAGAGGAATATTTTTGACGATAGAAAAAGCGCTCTTCCGAACCCTGCACTTTGTTTCTAGTCTTTTCGAGTCCTATAATATGTTTTTATGATGTAAGTGATGCTCTGCAGATCCCTGCTCTTCGTTTCTGCGATACTGAAGGTGATCTGCAGGGCCCTGCCTTTCGTTTTTTTCCCTCTATTTTTTTTTATTTTTACCAGTGACAGTCGCCACCCACGGTAAACTGCGTAAGCCATGCAAATGCGCGGGTGAAAATCAGCCCAGCCGGCACAAGCACGAAGCCAGCGTTTAAAACTGGAAAGACATACGACCAGGAACAGCCATCGCTCCACGAGGTACAATAGAGCGTTCTTAATACAACCCATAGGACCTCGCGTTGTTATTATCATTGGCACTCCCTCGCCCATAAGGGATCTAATTGTTTACATTTACGTTCCAACACTATCATCTCCGCCCGATACAAACTTGCCAGCCCCTAAGTAACTTTTCAAGGACGATTCACTGCTAATCGCGGAGGACTGTTCGCCCGAAAAATCTTCTGTCCATCAGTACGGGGTTTCCGGTCCCGTTTGACGAGCACTCCAATCTTACGAAATCGCAAAGACAAGTCTCGGCTACCCAAACTACTAGCGGTTAAGGAAGACTGCTTTCACAACCAGAACCTGTTGCCGTAATCGACCAAGAGAACCCGGTGGCGCCCAACAAAAATGACCAAGGTAACATCGAACGCAAAGAGATTTCAAATCCCATACAAACTAAGAGGCCTATTTCTCAAGCGAAGCCGGTAATGGCTCCGCTACAAAGCACTGCGATTCCACAGAGCGTCCCAAGCGGTCCTGAAAAAATCTGCAGGCTTGCAGAATCCTGTGGTCCTACGAAACACTGCCACCTTGCAGAAACCTTCCCAGGACAAAATTCAGGCACCTACTCACCCAACGTTTTGTAGGTCAATGCGAATAAATTAGAGGAAAATGAGCCGCGTAAGGAATAAAAATGTTACATCAGGCTCTTCACCTTCACATCGCCCTTCAAAAAAGAATTGCTGCACGCAGAAATATTTTCATCGATAGGGCCATGTATATCGCTCTCCGTACAAAAATTACCGTCAGGAAAACGGGCGAGATCGGGCAGCCGAAACGAACACTTCAACTTCCCCTAGCGCACCCAGCTTACTGAGGATTCGCGAATTTATAAGTAACCGCGAATTCATAGCTTAAATTCCGTGAGGGTAGTACATAAACGAGCAAGTACGCGAGATTTTAAGAGACAATATCATCAAACCTCTAACATTCACATTCAGTTTAGCAGTTTTCATCGGTGGAAAAAAGATTGCGACTATCGTTTTTAAGTGCACTATCGGAGCTTGAATGATCCTACTCCGCGTTTTCAACTCCTGAAGAGGGAGTCAATACCAGTTTCGCGTGACGCTTTTTGGAATAAAGAATGGGCCAAGAACATTTTAAAATCTGGACTGGAGCAGACATTCCGCCTAAACGTCCCTAGAAATAGTCGATTGAATCTGTCCCTACGTTTGTTCCTGCAGACAGATGCAAGCGCCCAAGGTATGAGAGCGGTTTTTATGAAGAAAGACCTGGCGCACAGTGGTATGGAATGGGAATTTACTGATCATAATCACCCACCGGTCGTATTTCTTAACGGATTTAAAAGTTTTTTTGCGATTTTTTTTACAGCGAAACAATATATAAACAATTAAAGCGACAAAATTGGCCATTTCAACTTTTTGAATTTTTATCTCATGAAAACCTACACAGGTTCCTACAACGCGCCACGTTCGTTTTATTTGAGAACACCATGACATACCACTCTCCGGACAGCCTGAAACTGACGAAAACCCTCTTCTACATCTGTCAATATTTCTTCAGCCCAATATGATTTGTGAAAGTTGACGATATATCACAAGATGTCACCGTGGCATATGTTTCAAATCGGTACATGAACAGGAATCACCTGGGATTCGACCTGGCCTCATCTCGCACGAGCCCAGACAACACTCACAGCATTGGAATGAAGGACATTTTCACTCAGTGGTGGAAGCTTTCTCACTACGAAATTGGGATGCTATGATACATGGGTTGAAGCCAGCGAAGTTGGTGTAGCGAGCTTTGGATGACACCACTAGCCCAAAAACCCAACTAAACGGCATAACCAGGAGATAAGAAGGAACCTCCGGTCCCACCTCTATCGCAAAAGCTAAAGAAGTTGGGATAGACAACTTCCTGAGCTCTTGCTCTCTCAGAAATGAAGAACCATTGCTCAACTAGAACAATTTCGCTTTTTTGAAGAGTTTCATCTTGAAAAATCCGGAGAGCATCGTCGACGAGAAAACGAAGCTAGTCAAAAGCAAACGGCATGCCGAAGAGGGTGATCAACGGCACCCTATGCTTCACGCTTCAACGGCAGAGATTGGTTGTATACAGACAGCCTCCAACTCACCAGGAATTCTAAGCGCTTTAACATCAAACTCGGTCAATCCAAAACGGGAGACTATCAAATCATCGAAAATATTCCTAGATATTTATATTGGGTCTCAAGGATGAGTAGTCACAGAAAGTTCATACTCGGGTAAAAATCATAAGTATGGGAATGATCAATCATTGTCCTTTCGAAGTATAAAAAATGTGTAGCAAATGAGACAATCCCATACTTGAAGTATATCGATGTAGTATAGATAAAGTATAGCCAAGATATAGCTGATGTATATTTGATGTACAGCTGAAGTCGAGATGAAGTGTGGGATATACTTTATCTATACTTGAGTATAGCTGATGTATATCCCATACTTCATCTATACTTAATTATGGTTAAACTATCGGGCACAGAATGGTACTCATTTGTTTTTAAGATATCCTAGCAACGAGATAAAAATAATGCATCATGAATGATAGCTCGTCTGATAATACAAAAAGTTCGCGATTCTAGTGGTTTCGTGAGAAAAATGTGCATTGAAGATTATTCGCGAGTGCAATGCAAAAGCGCATTAATACAGTTTGGAAGTCCCTTACAAATTCGTTTAATATTTTCTCGTGAAATAGACTTTGGAATTGAAAATAACCATCTCTATTTTCAGCCTTATGGAAAATCATTACAAAACATGAGGATCTATAATGGAAAATTTATAATTAAGAGATTCAGAATACCATGAATTTCTCAAACTCCAGGAATTCCTTGAATTCTATGAATTCTTCAAATTCCATGAATTTCGTGAATTCAGTGATTCGAAATAATCCGAAACAATCCGAGGCAAGCTTTAAATCCTCTTCAACCCTTTTCGAATCCGTTTTTCAACCCCAAATTAAATCTCAATCTCAGTACATGTCAAAGTCTTTTCAATCCAGCTCAATTCTTGCACAAACATTAACTTTAATCCAGTTCAATCCGAATTATTACAAATTCGCTATTCAATTATTTTCAATCCGAATGAATCTATCCCCTTCTAGAAAATCTCTACAATTTTGATATTTTTCACGTAACTTTTAACGTTTTCAAGTTTCGCGTATGTCATCGTTTTCGAGACAACTCAACATGTTTATTTTTGAAATCTTTCTGCTGATCTAATTCGGCGTGCCCGAGGACCATCCCGGTCTGGAATACCCCGAAAATTCAGTCAGTTTTCGCCTATCTCTCAACATTTTCGAGATAAATCAAAATTTCTATTGTTTTAAAATTTTTTTATTGTTTGACTGGGTTAGTTCGAGTTTGTCGAAAACAATCCTGCTCTGCAAACCCCTTGAAATTTACTTAAGTTTTTACGTTTCTCTGACCGTTTTCGAGATAATTGACAATGCTGATGTTTTTTTAATTTTTCAAATGTTTTTAATAGCCAGTTTTTTCAGTTTTTACTTATCTGTGACCCTTTGAGAGATAATTGAAAATTCCGGATTTTCTTATAATATTGAACATTTGTTTCCTGGTTTAGGTCGGGGTGGTCCAGGATCATCCCCATTTATAACATCCTGAAAATTTTGTCGTTTTTCCCATATCTCTCAACGTTTTTAAGGTAAGATAAAGATTTTATAATTTATAATTTTTTTTCTGTAAAATCTTTAAAGTTTTTTTAGTTTTCATGTATCTGTGACCCATTTAGAGATAATTCAAAATTTTTTATTTTTTATAATTTTGAACATTTGTTTGCTGGTTCAGGTCTGGGTGGTTGAGGACCACTCCCCTTTATAAAACCATAATATGTTGTCAGTTTTCGCGTATCTCACACCGATGAATTATAATTCGACTTAAACACACTTATCTGTATTCCTAATTCTCAACTAATTTATTAATTTATTATAATAATTAAGCCAGACATTTTGATTCATCTAGTTATCGAATCTTTTTTACAATATCGATTTATCGAATCTTGCTCTCGATTCTCGACAACTGATTTTCTAATTCTACTGTGACTTACATTAGATGTCAATGGCTAACTGAATTGACCAATAGGGTTTAGGGACTATGCATGAAGTTAATCGAAATGCATTTACTTTTTATAATAGGATACTTAAGAAGATAAAAATCTTTTCTCTAGAGAATACTAAACATTACATTTTTTGGAATATTTATTCCAACATAGTTCATTATCCATTTATTATTTAAAATAGATACATATTGATTGTTGTGTATGTCATATTTTTATTTTCGATTGTAATTTAATATATTTATTATATATATTATATATTTATTATTTAATATATTTATATAATATATATATATATATAATATATTTATATTTAATATACTATATTTTATATATAATTTATTATACATGTCAAATAGATTTCGAAATGGGAAAACTAACTAAAGAAAATCACCGTTGAAATAAAAATTACAAAAGACGAGAAGTTTACCAATAGAGAAGATAACCAGATTTTGTTAAACAAAAGTGTTAAGAAATAGCTTTATTTTTTCACTTTCAAAACGTGAGATTATTTGATTTGACATATAATTTCAAGGTTTTCTGCTTCCTTTTTAGATATGATTAGTAATATAACCTTCTCTTCCATAAGATAAAATGCACAAACATCAAGTTTATTGCTTTTTTATTTTGAAGAAAATTTTCAGAGAAAATTGAAAATTATATCAAATGATTTCCTAAAATTTCAAAAAAGAATCTACAAGATTTCAAAGCAAAAGTTTTCAATTTTGCAAAATTACAGAAAAACAAATTCTAGTAAGCTTAAGAGATATTTAAATATTTAAAAAAATGATTGCAAACTTGAAAAGACTCTAAAAAATCTGAAACTAAGTAAAGATTTTTGAAGATTTCGCATAAAAAGTTTAGATGCTTCATAAAGATGCTGAAAGGCTTCAAGAGTATGAAAAAATGTATTGAGA
The DNA here is from genome assembly GCA_932195095.1 of Andricus curvator. Lineage (NCBI taxonomy): Eukaryota > Metazoa > Arthropoda > Insecta > Hymenoptera > Cynipidae > Andricus > Andricus curvator. The sequence continues at coordinate 315,295 of CAKNYM010052674.1, forward strand.
TTTATGAGAAAATGTCAAATGATTTTTCATTTAAAAAAACTTATTTCAAGGGAATATGTAAAAAAATTCAAATCATTTCAAAAGATTTCCAAAAGTTTCAAAAAAAGGCAATTTTCTTATTCATGCCGATTTTTGTTTAATTTGAGAAAAATTCCGATTGATTTTGAAACTCATTTAGAAGGTTTAGAAGGTTATGCAGAATTTTCTTCAAATTTTAGAAAAAAATCGAATCATTTTAAAGTATATTTATAAGAACAGGAATTCTTGAAAAATAATTTAAATTTGAAGACATTTCAAAAAATTGTAAACAAAATGTAGACCTTTCAAGATTTTGACACGAAATTTAGAAGCGTTTAAAAAATTTTAAAAGGTTGCAAAAGGATGAAAAAATTTTCCTAAGATTCTAACAGAAAACCGAAAAAATATTTCCAAACCTTTTTTTAATAGCCCATGAAGTAAATATTGCATTGAATTCAAGTAGCAAGAAATAGCTTTATTTGTTAGTTTCGAAACGTGAGATTATTTGATTTTACATTTACTGCCGAGGTTATCTGCTTCGTGTTTATATATTATTAGTAATGAAGGTTATTAACTTCTTTTCCTTCTTTTTTTCGTCAACTTAAAAAAAAATTAGGAAAAAATTGAAAAAGATTTCAAGCGAGTTTCTAGAATTTCGAAAACTCATTAAGAAGACTTTAAAACAAAATTTTACAATTTTTCAAGATTACAAAATTCAGGAAAAAAATTCGGAACGACTGAAATATACCGAAAAATTAAGTTCCCCTTATTTTAAAATGACCGAATTGGAAAATTCGATTTAACTCGAAATTAATTTTTATTTTTTTTTACTAATTGATAATTCGATTTTCGGGAACGTTTTTTTTTAATTCTTCACAAATACTTCGCACCTTTTCAAACAAACTTTTTTATCTGGAAATTTATATTTTTTCAATTATTGTTATTTTAAATTCAAGCAATAATTGAAAGAACTTTATATTACAGAAAATTGTTCGATACAAATATTTGATTATATTATTCTCAATAGATAAATAACATTTATTTGAAACAATTGCTTCAAAGTATTTCTAATTTTCCAATTATTTTTTTTCCTTTGAAAGATTTCAAGAGAATGAAAAAATATTCTGAAGATTCCTAGGTAAATTCGAGGTTTGGTAGGGTGGGGGGTGGGGGGGGGGGTAGTGGAAGCAACGTTGCGAATTTTGATATCGTTTAGGACGTTTCCTGGTGATAAATTTTAAAAACGATTGCAAATTCAGCACTCTTTCCCCTATTCTTCTTTTTTTAAGAATCCATCTTTTTTCTCCTGTTTTTAAGAAACTTTCCCCTTTTCTCCTCTTTCCTCTTTTTCCGATTTTTTTCTGATTTTGCAAAAGCTCTACTTTTCTGGAGTAAAAAGTGACTTCATACGCGAATGATAGAACATTATACATCTGTGAGCACGCATTTTATGTGAACCAATTTTTGACAGGTTTGATTATTTTCAAGTACTAATTTGTTTTCTATAGATAGTCTTAAATGTTGAAACAAATTCAAATTTTTTAAAAGAATTTATTTTATTTTACTGGTTTTGTGTGTTTTTCATCGGTAGAGAGGAAAAGATGCATTTATTTCTTAATTTTTGCACAGATTTAATTTATATGAGTTATTTATTATATTTTTTTGCAAAAAAGCAGTCAAATAAAATTTAAACAATTTTAATTTGTTTTGTCGCTTAAATGCGAACTGATTTGAGAAAATTCAATAAGAAAATCCAATTACTTTTGGTTACAAAGTGTACTATTGTGTTAGTTAGTTGAAAATGTAACTATTTTGTCAGAAATTCATCTTTTTTGGTCAACAATTAAACTGCTTGGTTAAAAGTTAAATTCTTATTTTAAAAATAGGTTACAACTAGAAGAAGAAAATATTGTGAAACTGTTAAAAGGGTTACAACTAGAAGAATAAAATATTGTAAAACTTTTTGAAGGGTTACAACTAGAAGAAGAAAATATTCTGAAACTTTTAAAAGAGTTACAACTAGAAGAAGAGAATATTGTAAAACTTGTAAATTGGTTACAAATAGAAGAAGAAAATATTGTGAAACTTGAGAATGGTTTACAACTAGAAGAATAAAATATTTTGAAAACTGTGAGTTGGTTACAACTGAAAGAAGAAAATATTGTGAGATTTCTAAATGGGTTAAAACTAGAAGAAGAAAATATTGTGAAACTTTTAAGAGGGTTACAACTGGAAGATGAAAATATTGTAAAACTTGTAAATGGGTTACAACTAGAAGAAGAAAATATTGTGGAACTTTTAAATGGGTTGCAACTAGAAGAATGAATATTGTGAAACCTGTAAATGGGTTACAACTGAAAGAAGAAAATATTGTAAAATTTCTAAATGGGTTACAACTGGAAGAAGAAAATATTGTAAAACTTTTAAATGGGTTGCAACTAGAAGAATAGAATATTGTGAAACCTGTGAATGGGTTACAACTGAAAGAAGAAAATATTGTAAAATTTCTAAATGGGTTACAACTAGAAGAAGAAAATATTGTAAAACTTGTAAATGGGTTACAACTAGAAGAAGAAAATATTGTGAAACTTGTAACTGGGTTACAACTAGAAGAATAAAATATTGTGAAACGTGTGAGTGTTACAAATAGAAGAATAAAATATTGTGGAATTTCTAAATGGGTTACAACTGGAAGAAGAAAATATTGTGAAACTTTGCAAAGGGTTACAACTAGAGAAAGAAAATATTGTCAAACTTGTAAATGGGTTACAACTAAAAGAATGAAATATTGTGAAACCTGTGACTGGGTCAC